>CATIWR010244858.1:0-21109 GCA_949677035.1 Omphalea diandra | reverse complement strand
TATATATTTTAAATAATAAATTATTTAAACCATTTAAAATAAAAATTTTTAAGAAATATTTAAAAAATCAATTATATAATATGAATCTGAATATTCTCAAAAAATTTATTCTTAAAATGAAAATTAAGGATTTATTAATTTATTATTAAAATATATAAAAATAAAATTATAATTTAAAAAACATAAAATTAGTACAAAATTATTTATTTATTGACAAAAATAAAAATAAATTTTGATATTTTTGTGAAAAAATATTTAAATTGAGTAAACGTAAAAAATATTATCTTAATAAGATTTAAATTTAATTTTGAATTTGATTGATCTAATTGAAAAAATATAAGGGTTAATTAAGTCTAAATATATACTTAATTAAATGCTAATTTTGACTAGGGATATAATTAAACTCAATTCATTAAATTATGATATAAATGATTCAATTAGAAACTTTAATTACAATTGAAAATTAGCGAAAAGATTTGAATTTTTATAGTTATTAAGGCCACAAATTTTTAACTCAAAAATTTTTATCATAGTAAATAAGGATATAAGATAAATTATTGCATATACTCTTTTGTCATAATATTTTGTCACAATATATGTCTTCCAAATTACATATAAGGAAAATTAATATTGTCATAATAACATTTATCATTGTATCAAATAATCTAAAAATTATGATAAAATTATTTTACCACGTAAATAATTTTTATTATTACTAAATAATTTATCATAATGAATAATAAATTATAATTTAGGCACATAAAAAATCATTGTAAAATTAATAAATTTATTAAAATATAAAAATTTCATTATATTTTAAATAAAAATGTCAAAGTTAAATTTAAATTTAATTAAATAATTTAAATATTTTTTCAAATAAATTTTTTCTTTTTTATTTTAAGTATCCAATATTTTTTAGAATAAATTTTTTTCTTTTTTATTTTAATTATTGTACCTTTATAAGTAATAAAATTTTTCTTTTTTTATATTATCATCGGGTCGATTAAGTTGAGCAATAGTTTGACACATTTAGACCCCACCAGTCAGGATGACCCTTACTAAATCTAAAATTTTTTGAATCATTTCAGATTTATCTAGAATCAAAATCAGATTCGAATTGCTTTTTTCTTGAGCTGTTCGAATCGGATAAAAAACTGTTACATCTAATTATACATATTTTGTTAATGGCACGATCCGGTATTCAAAGATTAGACCTCCACCCACCCATTTACTTAACAATTTCGGTGTTAAAGTACTTATTCTGTTACTCATATCTAGACTAACCCATCCATTTACCCACACTAACTGTGTGAGAGGACTTGGTCAATGGCACAATTCCAGTGCTGGGCAAAATAATCGCCGTAGAATAGAAGTAAAGAGGATTAGCGAAGCTAAGGCAACGAATAGTTAACATGTGTAATTAACTTGCTTGTCGCTCTATTCCTCTAAATTCTTTCTTTTCTTTCCAAAAAAAAAAAAAAAGGTTAAAAATTTAAAAACAAAAGTGGCTTGTCCTATTATGTCAGTTTTATACTTCACTCTTTCACTCCTCAACTTCGGTTCAATCAATTGTTCAAACAAGGCAGCTATGATCAACATTTTTAAAATCAGACTGATTAGTAAATTAATTAATTTTTATTTGATCAATTCAATCAATTTAATTTAATTAATTTAATAATAAATAAAATTTAAAAAATTATTAAAATAATTTTAAAAAATCAGAAGAAATATTAAAAATATATGACAATATTTAAAATAGTTAAAATATAAAAATTATCTGGAAAATCAAACAAAACCAATTAATGATTCTAATTTTATAAATTTGACTGTCCAGTCCAAACTGACTTTCAAATATTGACTAGAAGAGAGTATTTAAGCCAATAATGAATTGTTTACTTACAAATAACACTAACACATTGAGAGCGTTATATATATATATATATATATATATATATACTTATTCAAAATTATATTTTTTATCATTAAATTTGATAAAAAAAATTGAGCAAATAAAATTTAAATTGAATTTTTCTATTATTATTATTATTATTATTATTATTATCAAATTGAAGTTGCTCAAATTTTAAATTTTTAACTTTTTTAAATATACAATATATGTATAAAATTAATATTTCATTATTTAATATGTCTATTTATCAACGTAAGAGTTTGAGTTGGAGGTTTTTCACTTCAAGTGAATACTCCCATTTGATGTAGAAAGGTAAATGAGAAATGATATCCAATTGAATAGTGGCTGGCTGTGTGAGAGGACTTTGTTAGTAGCAAATTTCGGTGCTCAGGCAAAATAATAGCCGGGGAATAGAAGTGAAGAGGATTAGAGAAGCAAAGACATATATACCAAATAGCCAAAGGCATATTCTCAGCAGCCAAGTCGAAGGGAGAATATTATAGTTCGCTTGTCGCTATTTTTAAAGGGGGAAAAAAATTTGGCATGTGGTTCCACTAATTTGTAGCCGCAGAAGCATAGGATTAAGGAGGATCCCACACTTTCTAAGCACGTTAAAGACAACCAAAATGTGGCTCATGCCATGGTCTCTTATCTCATGCACTGTCCTCCTCATCATTGATGGACCATGGGACGCCCATAATATGTCCTGATTCAGAAAATATTATAGTTGACATATATATGAAGGAACGAATTATTCTTTTTGTTTGGAATTTATATTTTAGATACTTTCTTATGCGTTTTTGTGATGTTATGCAAATTTTGGATCAAATCATATCAAATTGAATCATTTTTGAATTAGACTATTTTTGGATCCATTCGAATTAGGATCAATTGAATTTTAAGTAGGTTCAACTTACCCATTGAATTTACATACAAAAATGATTTTGGATCTGGTCAAATAAATTGTCATTTACTTTTTAAAAATATATTTTAAAATGTCTATTAAATTATTATTATTTATGTTATATTTTTCATATTTTATTAATAAAAAATAATTTTTATTAAATAATTTTTTTAATTAGATAGATTTTATATATACAAAACTTGATTAAAATTACTTTTGTTAAAATGATCAATAAATTAAATATGATTTATTTTTTAAGTAAATGACTATATATAATAAAAATAAACAGTTAAATAAGTCCATATAGAATCAAAAATAATTTTTAAAAATTTTAAATCTTTTTAATAATTTAAATTAGATCATTCAGTTAGTCATAATCTACTTTTGGGCTGTATTGGCATTAGATGGCTAGGTGGTATAAGGCCTACTAAATCAGTAGCAAGTCTGTTAATTTATAATCAATTTATAAAATCATTCATCTTAATTACATAAATCACCTATAATTATGGAGGATTGATCATAAGTCTATATCCATTCTCATAATATAAATATCATAATTACATTAACATAAATTTTATAGTTTAGGGTCATTTTAGGGCGTCACAATAATGTTCTACCACTTTGTAATCGTGACCTTTAAATTTATGTTATTTAATCTTGATCGTTATTTTTTTTTATTAGATAATTGAGGTTACTATAGTGTTTTGTATATGTATTCACCTTTACTTACTAATATTCATCTCATGAATCAAAACTATAGAGCAACTAATTCAGTTAGTCGAGTTAAACCTGTTAAAATTTAATAATTGATATCATTAATGATTTTATTAAAGATCCAAAACATTACACCTAGCTAGCAAGCTAAAAATCCAAGAAACAACAAAAACGACACCAATGGTAGGAGCAAGATATTCCATAGAAGTGAAAATAAAATTGATAAAAAGGTGCTTTTACCAACCCTAGAATCACCAATCTACAATATCTTAAATGATGGATTAAAACCACTATTTGACCTAAAGATGATCCCATTATATTCAACTAATTCTTAACGAAAAGGAAAAATCCAACAAAGTACTCTCCTTGTTATGCCTTCTCTTTTTTTTTTTTTTTTTTAAGAAAATTCAAATCTAGAAATCCATTTTTTTTCCTTCATGAAATCTTTGTATTCTTTTGTATTTCTTTTGTCTCTAATGATGATCAAAACTTCTGCTTTCTCTCTTTAGAAAAAAGTATAGTGAAAAAGAAATGTATGTACTATATACTTATATTACTCTTAATTGTCTAATAAAAAAGACTAACAACTAAGATTAATGACACAAATCTAAGGATTATGATTATAAAGTGATAGTGTGTCATTATGACACTCTAGAATGACTCTATAGTTTATATTATATCAAGTGGATAATATATATATCCTCCCACAAAATACAAATAAAGCTTACCAGTTAATGCAGTTTGCTAGGAATATGCATTTATATACACACATATGTATGTATGTATGTATGCATGTATTCAAACACACACACACACATTCTCAAACAAGACTTAAAATATAAGCCATATCCTAGCCCTCCTTATCTTAAGTCTCTTGTATAAAACCTACAATAGTTAGTTAGTTGGAGTGAGCCTATCATGTTTAGTGAATAGGTAAACTCATTGTCACAATCCGAATTCCAAGCTGTATCAATGCTAGGGATCGAAAAGGATTAAATCCTCCAGAACCCATATCAAGTAATTATTCATTATTAAAACCCATTTCTAAGCTCTTTGAAACCTTAAATCTAAAACATATACTTTTTGGACCATAATTGTTTTTAGCTACCATTTTCTTTACTTTAGATTCTTAAGATAAAATAAATGGGAGATAGGGGTTTAAGCGAAGCTTAATCCTAGACATTTCATAAAAATACTTCTTTATATTATGCTATAGTCATTTAATTCATTTCTTATCATGTCATGATCGGGAGTCTAAACTCACCAACTTATTCCTTTTATTCTTTCTTTATCTTAATTTCGTTATATACACATCATTGAATATAAACTCTTTCATTTAGACAATCTTAGAATCTGAGGTCCACTTAAGGTAGTTCTACCTATAACATTCTTTTCATTATCATAAGCATTCAACATTTATCTTACATGGGCCATTAACATCATTAATCATTAATCATGCATCATAATAATTTTACATTATATTAACCTTAAACATATGCACATCACATTATTGATAGCTTAGACTTTTCAAAGATTACTAAAAATACAAGATATAACTTAACATTTTACTTAATACATATATAACTCCTTTAATATTCATAAACTTCATTACTATAGGCAACTATGGAGAAATAAAATAGTGCCTTAACAATATATGATACATAGAACATAAATTTAACTCATTGTTCTATAGCCTTTAACATCTAGCATTTGATCATAACATCAACATATGTTTCATCTACAAAAACAATATGTTTATGAGGGGGAGGGGGATGAGCTTTTATGGGAAACTCAGTGAGGAAATTATATTATCCATATGCATGTTCACATGCCTTTGTATGAATGCATCTCTAACTATACGTCACATCATCTTCATGCATCATTTGTTTAACACATCATTACGCAAATGGATAGTCAAATCTATGAGAATTCTTTCTTAGTTTACTTTATTTTTCTCGAATAGGAGAGTTGCCTCATCAGTCATGCGTTCATGAGAGAGTTGCCTTACCAACCATATCTTTCTCTTATATTGGAGAGTTTCCTCACTAGTTGTGTCATGTATGCATTCATTTCATTCATTTATTTGATATAGGTGTTAATCCTTTCATAGCTAGCTTTGACTTTTTGTGTACATACTAAACTTACCTCACATCACATGGCATTTATGCACAATAATTACATCATGGCATTTCATTTCATCTCATAAGAATACATATTACTTTTGTATTAGCATATCTTAACCTATTATGGCCTATACATTTAAACACATAATGCATGTGTGCCATGAACAATGAAAAACAATTGAAATCTCTCACCTTTCATTGCTAGCCATAACTTTTTTCTTGCTTTAGCCTTTATTTTTCTCTATCTCTTCACTTAACCTTACTTGTTGTTAGCTTTATTCTTTATTTGCTCTTAATCATCTCACCCACACACATGGCTAAACATAGACATACATTACATTATTACTATAACATTTAAAATTTAGAGAGTTACTCAAACTCATAAAAACATATAAAATAAACATAACATATATCATAATACAACAAAAGCTCTTATAAGGATAATAAAGTCCTAAACATCAATCAAGCATGCAAGCAACTTTCATTAGCCCTAGCTTATAACTTAATTATCATCCTTCATACTTAGCTTATTGTCACTGCTTTCCTTTTATCTTATTCATAATATCAATATTAACATCACCATAATCATATAGTAATCCATAGTTAGAATCCTTAACTCATTCCATAATCATCAATTTATACTCCTTAATTCATTAACATATTCATTCCTCATCATAAACCATCCATATACTCATTAAGGCATTCATGTATAATCCTACCCCAACTAAATGAAGAACATCTCCTTTATTCGCATATGACTCTAAACATAAGGTATAAAGTGTCGACTATCATCAAGGAACTCAATTTAACATCAATTCTCCTTATAAACAATATTAATTTACATAAAAACATCTATAAAATCCATTAAGACATCAATATTTCCTCCATCTTAACTAGGATCTAACACATCCTTGAAGACTTAAATACAACTCTAAACCTCAATTTTATAATGTCTATACAACATTTAAGAACTTAAATAATATCATTGAACTCAAACTACTTCAATTATCCTTGGAATTAAAACTTATTTACATACAACATAAGCATAAGCTTATTAAGACATCAATATCTAACTCAATACAACTAAGGTGTTAGACATCATTGAAAACTTAATTCTCATCATAAACAAGAATTTCAGGATGCGTAATTAACATTTAAGAAGCCAATAATCATTAATAATTCAAGTAATTAATCTATATATATCAACACATTTGAAAGATCCAATTGTATATTATATCAATATTTCTTTTAGTCCAACCAAAGTGTAAAATACCAATTAAGCCCAATTTCCTTCTCAAATATAAATATTAGAACACTAATTATCAATTAATAAACCATCAAACACCAAGAAACAAGAGAAATAACCCATGCTCTTCAAGTACATCTAAAACTCTTTTTGAAGACATCATCATCTTTCATGTCATACTAACACCAAACTTCATCTCTTTCATCCACTATTAAGTTCAAAAGCACCATAAACAAACTTACTAAAAAAAAAGATAAAATATATAAGAAATATGATATATTATAACTTACTTAAAATATAAAGAAGAAAGTCATCAACTTGCTTAAAAGATGAAATAAGAGAGATGAGTAAACTTGATTCTCCTAACTTGATTTTCGTGGCTATTGATGGAGACATTTTAGGAGGGATTATGAGTTTTTGACTAGTAAAAACTAAGAAGAAATGGAGTAGGTAGAAGATAAAGATAAAGCATGTAGAAAGATTAAAATGCCAAATAGACTATTCCAGAAAGAGTCCATGAAAAATGCTACTTTCAACTCATAAACTTGTGCTTCCACCCTTTTGTCCTTTTTTAATACACTTCAAACACCATTTTTAGGCATGAATACTGATGGAAAATAAACTTAGAGCCATGTTTAGGAAGAAGATAAAGATAAAAGGATGTGAAAAGATCAAAATACCTAAATAGAGCATTTTATCCTTTTCGAAGTTTTGCTTTCAGCTTTTTTTTATCTTCCTTCAACTCATTTCAAATACCAATTATAAGCATCCAATATATATTTAAAAAAATTATTAACATGCCATTTAATCATACATTAAGTATATTTACATACCTTAGTAACCATTAAAGATCATGCACCCAACTTAACTTATACCTTGGCTTTCATAATCCTTCCTTATTTCTTTTCAACATGTACTTTAACATAACTTTTTTCAACATATAATATTGACATATTCTTCATTATCAAACTTCTAATACCATCATTCATACATGTTCACTAATCATCATTTCTTACATTGCTTAATTACATATCTTAATTTACACTTGCTTCCTCTATGACTTAACATCTTTCACTTCATATCTCTTAGTCATTCTTTCTAATTCATATTATATCTTTATTAGTCACCATTATATCATTAAAATCACCACCATTTCTTCAAATTTAGCCATCACATGCTTATCACTTAAGGGAATGAGTCTTCATTATGAAAGACCCCTAAAAACCATGTTTCGAGCCTTACACTCGTACCCTTAAACTAAAAATTCATACACCAAAATATAATACATATTTAAGTAATCAATGCAAGTTATTAAAATCTTTCATTCACATAAACACATAAGCATATAATTAATCAAGGTAAGATAAGTCTACAGAAAAGCCTCACTTAAGATAATGTGGGAGATTTTTTCTTCTTACCATAAGCTAATACTTACTTTGAGAGAACTTCATAGTTTAACTTTTCATTTCTCATGAAAGAGTGACCTCATCAGTCATGCTTTTCTCCTACATAGGAGATTTTTCTCACCACCTACATCATACATGCATTCATTTTATTTAATATTGTATTCACATCACATCATTAATCTAAATATAACTAACCATATATTAATGAATTCCCTATATCATTCTTAGGATTACCAAGACATAAAACAATATTTCATAAAGCAATATTTGCTTTCACATATCATAGTCATCATTAATGCATATGGCCATAAATATAATTCATAAGTCATTTATAATCATAAAGATGCATATATAAGTACTTGAATATAATTATAACTTTGTATATTAATCACTAATCACATTAAAATACAAACTTCATGATGCATGAATACTTAACTTTGAAAACATAAAGTTACTTGAGGAAGTGGAGGAATATCTACTCACCTTTAGCGAATCTCCCTTTTTAGTACAGAAACTCTACTTCCTTTGTTTAATTTCACAATCTCCATTGTCACCTATCAACTACAAGTACACATCCATCAAACTATGCTCATTTGTATAGAATAACTATACATTCATTAAGACATCAATGCTCATCTCTACCTTTAACTAGATGAAGAATATATCCTCCATTCACATATAACTCTAAATATAAGGACTAGAATGTCAAACATCATTAGGAAACTCAAATAATATTAATTTTCCTTATAAAAAAAACTCATTTACACAGAGAACAATCATAAAGCTCACTAGGACATCAATGTCTCTTCCATCGCAATCAAGGTGTAAAACACCATTCAAACCTAAATTCTCATCTTAAACATAAAGTTTAAGATACTAATTAATAGTTATAAACTCAATAATCATCAAAGGAAGATGTAATAAATTCATATGTATCAATTCCTTATAATACTTCAATTAAAAACTATAACATCCTTTAAGCTATCCTAGCACATAACTTTATATTATAATATAAATATATCATAAACACATCTATTCAATCATATAAAAAATATATACAAGTAAGTACAAATAATGAACTTACTTGGAGGAAGAATAAATTCACTAAAACAAACTTATACATAAGTAGGGATATAAAGAACAACTTGATTTCTCTTAACTTGAATCAATAACCATGGAAGAGGGAAAAAGTTTGGAAGAGTTTTTTTGGCTTCATAACTAAATAATATAGGGAATAATAAGGTTTTACTCATATAAGAATAGGAAATAACAAAAGATATGAGCTAAATAAGCTAAAGTGGTCAAATGAATCATTCTAAAATATGCCTCCTCAAACAGACTTTTGGCTATCGAACTAGAGATTTAACTGTTGAAAGTGCCACTTCATGGCTTGACATTATTCAATCTCACATTCTGCCATGGTGGTGAAAACTCCCATAGCTAGATAGTTCGTTATCGAATGTAATTCTTAAAATCCACCAAAATGTAACTTTTAAACCATATCACCTATGGAACTTATGCTTCCAACCTTTTATTCCTTCCATCAATACACTTCTAACACCAATTTTGGCGTGAAAAACACATACCAAACATATCATTAACATGTCATCTAAGCATGCATTAGGCAAGTATTAAGAAAATGTTAAGCAAACATAAACAATCACATCAAAATAAGGCATAACTATATACCAAATGTTACAAAACTCCTCACCTTAATTATATTTGCTCATGAATAAAACTAACACATACCTCATTAGAAAAGATAGGGATACCATCGAAGCATATCCTTTAGGGTTTCCTACATGCATTCCTTTAAATTATGGCAATTCCATAAGACTTCTTCATTGAGATTCTCTTTATAGCCCTCAATTTCTTGATCTGGGTATGAATAATCTATACTAGTTATTTTTCATACTTCAAATCCAAGAGAGTTTAATATCTAGCTCAATTATGACTTAAGAAAGATCTAAAATAAATTTTCTCAACATAGATATGTGCAATGCTTGATAGATCCATACTTATTTTAGAGGTAACTCTAACTAGTAAAAAAACATTCCTTACCTTATGAACATTATAAGGCCTAATGTAGTGAGGTGCTAGCTTTCTTTTCTTATCGAAGTGTAAGTTCCCTTTTATAGGAGATTCCTTGAGGAGAACATAATCAGCTTCTTGAAATCAAACATCTTGATGCTTAAGATCAATATAACTCTTCTGTCAGTTTAGAGTTTTCCTAAGTCATTCCTTAATCAATGGCATAACACAACTAGTAAGTCTAACAATTTTAGGTCCTACTAATTACACTTCCCTAACTCCTTCCCAATAGATGGGGGTCCTATATTTATGACCATACAAAGCTTTAAATGGTGTCATACCAATGCTTGCACAATAGCTATTATTATAAGAGAACTCGACCAATAGCTAATACTTTTTCCATGATCCACCATAATTAAGCACAAATATTCGCGTTATATCTTTAAGGTCTATATGGTATGCTCAAACTAGCCATCAATCTAAGGATGAAAAACAATGTTAAAATACGACCTTGTAACAATAGCTCGATGTAAATTCACTAAAATTATGATGTGAACTGTGTCCCTTTGTCAACATAATCAACATTAGAACTATATAATGGCATACAATCTCATTTGCAAATAACTAAGCCAACTTATCAATTAAATATGTTATCTTGACCAAAACAAAATATGCAATCTTAGTCAATCTATCGATAATTACCTATATAAAATCATGTCAATTAGAAGCAACAGGTAATTTAGTGACAAAATCTAAGGTTATGTTCTCTCATTTTCATATAGGAATTTATAATGGATTAAGCATACCTATAGGTTTCTAATGCTTAATCTTTACTTTTTTCTTTATAGGTCTTACATGAGATATCATGTTGAGCTATGTCTTTCTGCTTGGTTTTCCACCAATACTTTTCTTTTAAGTGTTGATACATTTTTGTGGCTCCTTGATGGATGTTATAAGTTGAATTATAGGCTTCTCTCATAAGCTTCTTTTATAAACCATTAATTTTAAGAATACATAATTGCTTGCCATAACACAACACACCCTATTGGTCAAATCTAAAATTTAGAGTGGTTCCCCTTCACACTGTATTAACTACTTTTACCATTTTAGCATCTTGATGCTAGGCTTGACTAATCTTGTTTACCAACAACATCTTAACTGTCACTTGAGCTAGAATGAACCAAGTTCAATCAATTATAAGTCAATATTGAATGAGAGGACTTATTGCACTTGCTGCACAATAGGTCTCCTTTGTACCTAAATATGAGCTAAACTTTCATTGGCTTTCTACTTAAAAGCATATGCTACGATATTAACTTTACTAGGATGGTATTATGTGGTGTAATCATAATCACTAAATAGTTCAATCCATCGCCTTTGTCTAAGATTCAACTCCTTTTGAATGGAGATGTATTTAAGGTTTTAGTGATATGTAAAGATCTTACAAGTTGCTCGATAAAGATAATGCCCTTTGATCTTCAAAATAAGAATAATTACTACCATTTCTAAGTCATAGGTAGGGTAGTTCCTTTCATGAAGTTTTAATTGATGAAAACCATAAGCAATGACCCTATTGTTCTAAATTAACATCACCCTAAACGAACTCTAAAAACATCATAATATGTAGTATATCTCTCCTTACGAGATAATAATAACTAAGATAGGGGTTAAAATTAACTTATTCTTTAAATATTGAAAGTTGGCTTCATATCATCAGTCTGTATAAACTTTTAGTTCTTTGAGATAGCTTGATCATAGGTATAACAATCTTAGAAAAATTTTATACAAAATGCCTATAATAGCTAGTTAATTCCAGCAAACTCTTGATCTTTACAATTATGGTGGGTAATCTTTTTAAGATCGACTTTTAATCCTTCCTCAAATACTATATGACAAAGGAAATGCACCTTGGTAAGCCAAAATTCACATTTGGATAATTTGGCATACATTTGGTACTGCCTCAAGGTCTACTAGACCAACCATAAATGGTGAGCATGATCTTCCATACTTTGAGAATATACTAGGACATCATCAATGAATACAATAACATACCAACCTAGAAAAGATTGGAACACTTTATTCATCAAATCCATAAAATGTTGTTGGTGCATTAGTGAGTCCAAATGGTATTATTAAAAAATCATGATGCCCACAACAAGTATGAAAGATAATCTTAGCCATATCTTGCTCCTTAATCCTTGATTGATGATAACTTGACCTTATATTTCTAGCTTTGTCCACCATCTCATGAAACTTATACTGGCCTACCACAACATTTAATGATTAGTGTTGATCATTAAGCCTCATCATGTACCTCCTATTGTTTTTCTTTTTTGTGCCATAGGTCTCATCTATAAACTAAATTAGCTCCTCAAGTTTCTTAATTAATTCATCAATGCTTTCACTGTCTAGTGTTTTAGCATCTCAAATTCTAAAACTTTTTGCTTCTTAGCACTTTTTACAAAAGCCCAATCTAGAAAAAAAAGTGTAAAAAACTGCTCCCATGTCAAGTCCTTTAAAAGGCATGTAACATTATTCTTACACCACTCCATCAACCTTCTAAAACACAAGGTAAACCTTGCCATCTCAATGGCAACACCTTAAATTATTAGTAAATTTATTCATTGTTCAAAGATATTCAAGAAGACCACTTCCATTAGTAAATTCTTGAGGTCCAAGCTTAAAATACTCATACATCTTAATAGCATCGATTACCCATAAACCTTCTTTTTCATAAGCTTGAGCATGATATAGAGTAGGTGTTGCCAGTGCTAACCTCTCTAACATTTATTCTAGCACTTATTCTATCCTAAGCAAGGTTACAACAAGCTCACTTTTAGGTATCACATTATCATTTTAGTTCTCTTTAAGTGGTTAGGGTTCATCTCTAACACAACCAGTGCCTCTAACAGGTTCCCTAGTAGCATCCCTTCACTACCAATAATAGGTTCAGCCACAAGTCTAACAATAGGTTTTGCAGTTGAGCCCTTTACCTCTTATAGTGGCTCACCTCGTAATCTAGCAAATTGTTGCACATTCATATTCTTAAAAGAGTGATAGTTAATACCTTATAAAAATTAGAACAAATTTTAATTATCATAAATAAATCATCTTCACATGAGCATAACATCATGTAAACACATGATTACTCATTCTAACATCTAGTTCTAACATAACATGGATGCACAACATTACATAAGATTATAATCCCAAATGAACATCTAAAAGACATGATGAATCCTATATCACACTTAACTAGTTCTAACCTCAATAGTGTTTATATCATCTAGTTCTATAGGTTCGACCATACATCTTGGTGCTCATATACCATTCTATCATGACTGGCCTTCAACCGTACAGGCACTAGGTGCCTAGGAGGCCTAAAGTCTCCTAAACTATTAGTAAGCCTATTAATTTATAATGAATTCATGAAACCATTCATTTTAATTACATAAATCACTTATATTTGTAGAGGATTGTTCATAAGTCTATAACCATTCTCATATATATAAATATCATAATTACATCATACATAGATTTTTTATTTATATTACATCAACTATACAAGGGATATCCCCTTAAAAAATATAAATACAAGCCGATCAGTTAGTGCAGTTATTAGAAATATATGCATATCCATAAGTCTTTATATAACACAAGTTCATAATTTATACATGTACATCCTCAAACAAGACTCAAAACATAAACTAGATCCTAGCCCTCATTGTCTTGAGCCTCTAACGTAGGATCTATTATAGTTAAACAGTTGGGATGAACCTTTCATACTCAGTGAATAAATAAACATTTGATGTCAAAATATAATACATATTTAAGTAATCGATGCAAGACATTAAAATATTTCATTCATATGAGCATATAAGCATATAATCAATTAAGGTAACCTAAGTCTATGGAGAAGCCTTGCTTAAGGTAATATGGGAGGCTTTCTCTCTTTCCCATAAGCCAATCCTTACTTTGGGAAAGTTTCTTCATCTGTCGACTTAACATTTTATTTCTCATGAAAGAGTTGTTTCACCAATCACGCTTTTTTCTTACATGAGATAGTTTTCTCACTAGCCATATCATGCATGCATTCATTGCATTTAACATTATATTCACATCATATAATCAATTCGAACATAGCTAGCCATATAGTAATGGATTCCCTACATCATTCTTATGATTACTAATGCATAAAGTAATATTTGCTTTTGTATATCATAGTCATCATCAATGCATATGGTCGTAAACATAATTCATTAGTCATTTATAATCATAAAGATACATATTTTAGTACTTAAATATAATTATTAGTTTGTACATTAATCATCAATTGCATTGAAACATAAGCTTGCATGATGCATGAATCCTTAGTATTGAAAATATAAAATTACTTGAGGAGGTGTAGAAATATCTACTCACCTCAAGCTAATCTCCTTCCTCAATGTATAAACTCTACTTCCTTTGAACAATATCATAATCCTTATTGTCACCTATCAGTCATAATCCTTATTGTCACATATCAATCCATCAAATTCAACTTATTTGCAAATGAATAATTATACCTTCATAAAGACATTAACGCTCATCTCTACACATAACTAGGTGAAGTACATTCCTCCATTCACATATGACTCTAACCATGAGGTCTAGAATGTCAAACATCATCAAGAAACTCAAATAATATTAATTCTCCTTAAAAACAAACTTATTTACATAAAGAACAATCATAAAGCTCATTAAGACAACAATGTCTCTTCCATCTCAACTAAGGTGTAAACACCATTCAAACCTCAATTCTCAACTTAAACATAAAGTTTATGGTGTTAATTAACATTTGTAAACTCAATAATCATGAAAGGAAATTGTATAATTTATATGTATCAATTCCTTCTAAAGCTTCAATTAAGAACTATAGCATTCTTTATGTTATCCTAGCATATAACTTTATCCTTACCACCTTAATATAATATAGCTACATCATAAAAACATATATTCAATCATAAAAAAAAAAACATATACAAGCAAGGGAAAATGGTGAACTTACTTAAAGGAAGAAAAAATTCACCAAAACAAGCTTATAGATAACAACTTGATTTCTCCTAGATTGAATCAATAACCATGGAAGAAGGAGTAAGTTTAAGAGAGTTTATTTGGCCTTATAATTGAGGAAAATAGATGGAAGTGAGGTTTTAGTCATGTAAGAGTAGAAGAATTGAGGAAAATAAGAAGGAATGAGGTTTTGGTCATTTAGGAGTATGAAATAATAATAAAAAAAAAAGTAGTTAAATAAGATAAAATGTCTAAATGAAACATTCTAGAATGTGCCTAGCTGAATGGACTTTTTGCTACTGAACTTGAGGTTTGACCATTGAAAATGCCATTTCATGGCTTGATATTATTCAATCTTATTTTTTCATGGTGATTAAAATTCTTATATAATAGTTAACCTATTGCAAGTGCTTCGTAAAGTCCACTAAAATGCAACTTCCAAACCATAACACTTATGGAACTTATGCTTCCAACCTTTTGTTCCTTCTTTGGTGCACCTCAAACAATAACTTTATGCATGAAAAACACATCCTAAATATATTATTAACATGAAATTAAGAACACATTCTGTAAGCATTAAGCTAGCAAATATAGGCAAAAACATTAAAAAAAAAAAACATAATTAGACTCCATACCATATAAGGTCGCTGTATGGATTGAGTGAATTTGAATTGATCTGTGGGTCAAGTTTATAATTCAATTAAGTTTGACCCAAAAATTCTCAAATCATTTTAGATTTTCTTAGACGTTGGATCAAATTCGAGTCAATTTTTTTAAGGGAGTTTGAGTTAAGCTTTTAAGTTCGAGCTAGAAATTGCTACCTCTACTTTAATAGTTGATGAGTCACTAATTCAACCGTTGAACCTCTTATGAATTGAGAGAGAGAAAAACACATGATTAAAGCATAAATAGTCAAATTTAAAGATTGTGTAAAAGGGTCAAATTGGGTTAATTTTAGGTTAAGTTATCTAGAATTATTTGGTTAAAGTACATAACAAATCATTAAAATTGGGTCAATTTAGATAAATCAACAATTTAAATCAAATCAATTTCAAGTTTGACCATTTTGAGTCTTTTTCTAATTTTAAATTGAATAAAATATTCGAATATAGCAAAAAATTGCTAAACAATTATTAATAGAAGTACAAAAATATAGTGATTGCAGTGCTAAATAAGAACTGGACAATCCAATAGTGTTGTTTTGATAACTGTGGAAGAAAATTGATGAGAATCCATTAAGCTCTCCATATTGCTTAGGATAATGGTTTCACAAGAGTTAGCCTTGACATGAGACTAATTCCCAATCCATTATAAATAAGTCTTATTCATTAATCATATGGATTTATGTTATCATTGTTATGCATTGGCAGTATTTAATGGATTATGGAACCCTTGCTGGTGGAGATTGTAAATGAAAGCTACATTATACCATTGGTGGAGTAAATTGCAATGTTGATTACATAATGAAGCTAGGTGATACGAACAAGGTTGGATTGATCCTTACTCGTATGTTAAAGAATATTTGCCCAAAATCTATCAAACCAAGTATTGGAGTTTTGGTCTTCAAATCCCAACTAGACCTCTAGAAAACTTATTTCTAACAACATAAGGTATTGTTAGACTAGGATAGTTAACCCTAAGTCTTAGACCTTTTTTGATCTTGACAGAGGGGATTGATCATTTCTAATGTTTCTATTTAGTGTTATCTTGCAGTTTTTGTGTTAGTCTTTAAGTTAGAAGTTGGATAGAGATTTAAGTCTTCAAAGAATGTAAAGTAACTTCTAAATAGCGATCGCAATCTAAGATTCGCGACCACGATTCATAAGAAGACTTGCTAGAAACTCATACTAACAAAATTGTGGAGTCAGTCTTGGTCAGGACTCATCTAAAAAAACAACTCCAAAAGTGACAGATAAATTCGCGGTGTATAGCTTGCCTCAGTCGCGATCGCAAATTTCGAAGTAACTCAAGATGTAATCAAGTCCATAATCACAACTTGACAACTGTCCCAGGTAACCGTTGAAAGTTAAAAATTGTGATAGGAACTTGTTGGTAGTGACCGCGAACCCAAAAGAAGAAGATGAACACTTTTGGCAGATGAATTTGCATCCTCAATCGCGTCTTGTACAAGAAAGATCGCGACCACTATTTTTGAGAGCAGGTGAAAGGCAATGGCTATATTTTCCTGATGAACTAATCAGAAGCTACCACATGGACTAGTTGTTAGACACAAACGGGGTTTCCCTCATGGAAATTGGAATTCATGACTGCGAATGAGTAGTAGCGACTGCGATTCATGACTGTCAAGCATTTAATGCAAAAATCTGTCTAGCACACTTTGATGATTTTGCACCAGTTTTATTGCAACATCTCTTTGGTGGGTAGAGGCTATAAATACCTCACCAAACAGATGTAAATGCAAGAGAATTAATAACTTTGTACCCAAACTCTTACAATTTTGCTACTCACTCTTTTCTATTCTTTAAGTCATTATTGGGTATGAGCATAAACACCAAGTGTAATAGGTTATAGTGTGAGCCTGTCAAAACACTAAGATAGGTTATTGTGTGAGCCTGTTAAAACATAAGTTGTAAAGGTTGTTGTGTAAGCTTCAAAACACAAGTGTATAGGTTGTTGTGTGAGCCTTCAAAACACAAGTATAAAAGTTTGGTGTAAGCTTGAAAACACCTTTGAAAGATAGTGAAATACCTAATTTCTAAGAATTGGGGAGTGGAAGTAGGGTTGATTATACTCGAACCACTATAAATCTTATGTTTCCACTCATCTCATTTCTCCTCTCTTTCTAATTTTAATTTTTTATACACCAATTCAACTTCCCCTCCCTCTCCCCTCCCCCCTTCTTGGTGCCTAAGGCCAACAATTGGTATCAGACCCTGACTTCACAATCAAACCTTCATTGGGTGAACAAAGATCATGGCACAAGAGAGAATCCACTCACAACTCAAGCCATACTTTGGTGGAATAGACTATACTCATTGGAAGGATAGGATGGAGATTTATCTTGACATAGATGTGGTGGACCTTTAGGATATGGTCATCAAGGAATGAAAGCCACCCACTAGAGTCTTGGATGGTAATGAAGAATTAATCCCAAGGGATGAATGGGTTGAAGCTCACCGGAGATCAAATGGCAAGATCAAGAGAGTAATGGCCATTCTTCTAAGCTCACTATCTAGAGAAGAGATTGGAAGAGTACCACATTGTCAAACTGTACATACCATTTGGAAGACTCTAAAAAACTATCATGAAGGCACAACTCTAGTCAAATCAAGTCATTTAGAGATGTATGTCACCGAATGGGAACTCTTCATGATGAAGGACAATGAGAGCATCACATAAATGACAAATAGACTCTTGTCCATTGTCATCAACATGAAGAAATTTGGAAGAGCTCTCACTATCTATGAGGTAAACATAAAAATCCTTAAAACTCTTCCTCTAGATAAATTTGGTGCTAGAGTTTGCAGCATATAAAAGTCCAATCTGGAGATTAGAAAGGTTCAAACTGATGTGTTGATAGGCAAACTCTTAACTCATGAGTTAGCCTTACAAAAAGATGAACAAATGAAGAAGCTAAGAGGCCAAGGAGATAAACAAGAGAAAGAAAGAAAAACCATGGCTCTTAAAGCTTCAACAAAAGAGAAGGAGGTAGAGATCACCTCAAGTGATGAAGAAAGTGACAATGAAGAAGAGGAGCTAGCAATGCTCTCAAGGAGGACAAAGTAGTTGATCAAGAGAAGAAAAGAAAGAAAAGGCTTCAAGAAGACAACTCCTAATCCAAGAGAGAAATCCACTGAAGTCACTTGTTATGAATGTGGCAAGGAAGGCCACATCAAGTATGAATGTCCCAAATTAAAGAAGAAAAAGAGATGGGACAAGGAGAAGAAGAAAAGTTTTTCAGCCACTTGGGATGAAAGTTCAAATGAAGAAGAAGAAGAAGGAGAGGTTGCCAACATATGCTTCATGGCACAAGAAGGTTTTTCAATTGAGGTAAGTACTTCTTCTCATTCTAATTCTGATTTTGAATTTGATGAGATAGATGAAGAGTTTCTAAAGGATCTAACCATGAGATGTGACAAGTACAAATCACAAGTGAAAATTTATAAGAAAAGGTGCTCAAAATTAGAAGATGAATACAAGACTATTAGTGATCTTGTAAATGAGTTGAGGACTTCTAATGAAGAACTTAAAAAATTTGTAGAAGCACTTTCCACTTCATCTTCTTCTATGGCTTCATTAAGAAAGGAGAATGATACTCTTAAAGGAGAAGTCTTTGAGCTTAGAAGTTCAATCTTTAACTTCCATAAAGGAAAAGAAGCCTTGGACATATTAATTATGTCACAAAGACCACCATTACTTAGACATGGTTTAGGCTTCAATGGAGTGTCCTCATTATCTCAAACTACATTTATTAGACCTTCACGACCTCAAGCATTAAGGTAATTGGGAAGAAAAATGCTCTTAACACTAAGCCTCCTAGCCTAAGGGTAAAGGGAAGGCTCCCTAAAGCTCAAGAGGTAAGACTCAAAGAGCTTATTATGGCTACATCTATAATAAAAAGCATGGTCATTCTCATAAACAATTTTTTGCTTCTACTCATCATACATGCACATGCATGCATTCACATGAATAAAGTATAAGAAGGCCCTCTACTCATACTAAATATGTGTATAGGAGAAAGACTCACAAGTCTAAAATCCAATGCCATTATTGCATGAAATATGGGCATGTTAACATTCATTATTTTATTAGGAAGGCTCACTTTAAATTAGTGGACCCTTCAAACTCTAACCCCTTAGGACCCAAGTATGTTTTGGTACCTAAGAAAAGGTAACTCACTTTTGTTATGTAGGGGAATGTGGCAACCACCAAATCAAGCAATTAGCATGTGGATAGTTAATATTCCAAGCATATAACTGGAAATAGAAAGCTATTCACGACATTGAAAGAAAAAGAAGGTAGAGATGTCACATTTGGTAACAATGCCAATGGTAAGGTAATTGGCATTGGAACCATTGGTAAGAATGGATGTTCTTTAATTGATAACGTTCTTTTAGTTAGTGGCTTACAACATAATTTGTTAAGTGTGAGTCAATTGTGTGACAAAGGTAATAAAGTCACCTTTGATCCTAGGGAATGTTGAGTCACCACTTTAGTGGATAATAAGGTTATTTTCAAAGGTGAAAGGAAAGAAAATACCTATTCAATTAACTTAGAAAATTTGGCTAACCAATTTTTAAGTGTCTTATGTCTTTGAGCAATAAAGCTTGGTTGTGGCATAGAAGGCTTGGACATGCAAGCATGGATCTTCTTCAAAGCCTATCTAAAGGAAAGTTAGTGGAAGGGCTTCCCAAGCTAAATTTCTCCAAGGACAAGACATGTGGTCCATGCTAAATGGGGAACCAACACCATGCCTCTCACAAAGCCAAAAATGTTGTAAGTACATCTAGACCACTTCAACTTATCCATATGGACTTAATAGGAACTACTAGAAGTGCTAGCTTAGGTAGAAAACATTATGCACTAGTCCTTGTTGATGACTACTCTAGGTTTACATGGGTATCTTTTCTAGCTCATAAGAATGATTCATTTGATGCTTTTAAAAGCTTTGCAAAAAGGGTTCAAAATGATAAAGGTTACTTCATATCTTCTATTATAAGTGACCATGGAAAGGAATTTCAAAATGAGCCTTTTGAAAATTAT
>CATIWR010244836.1:0-13029 GCA_949677035.1 Omphalea diandra | reverse complement strand
CTTAGTTGATCACATTCCCATAAAATGTGATAACACAAGTGCTATTAATCTTTCTAAAAATCCCATCCAACACTCTAGGAGTAAGCACATAGATATTAGACATCATTTTTTTAGAGATCATGTGCAAAAGGGTGATGTTGTATTAGAATTTATTGACATAAATCATCAACTTGCAGATATTTTCACTAAACCTCTAAATGAAGAAAGGATGAACTTCATTAAGAGAGATTTGGGAATGCTTGATGGAAGCTCCCTAAAGTGAAAATTTTGATCTTATGATTGATTGTTATGTGTTTTATGCATGAGTGATAATTGTTTGAACAGATTTATTATTCATTTCTATCGGATCACATGTTTTCAAAATTTTCCCATACTTATCCTTACTGACTCATAATTCGTGGACGTTATTTCTTCTCCACAGTCGTGAATTACAAGTCAATTTCATCCGACTGTCAACTGTCAATTCGTGGTCGTGAAATTTGCTCTCCACCGCGAATTTTGGTCAGTTTTTCAAAAATATGATCGTTGACATGCCTTTTCCAGAGGAAAATTTGTTCGTTACTCACATTTTTTAAAATTCGCGATCGCGACTTCTGAATTCACAGACACGAATTAAAGTAACCACCTAGGCAATTAAGTGATTTGATTGCTAATCATTTCCTCTCTTCTTTTAATTCTTTTCTAGACATTTTTTTGACTATTTTTGCACCCTTTCAAGCCTATAAATACCCCCTCCAATAGTGTTTTCCTCACTTCACTTCCAAACACTTCTTCTCTCACTAAAAATCTCTCAAAACTCTCTTCCTCTTTTGTTATGGCTCCCAAGAAATTCTCCAAGACTGACAAAGGCAAGGCAGTGGCTCAGCCCTTTGCACCTCCTGCCCTCTATCTCATGAAGGGAATCACCAAGAAAGAAAATGAGAGATTCAAGGCGAACTCCTCCAAAGTGATTCTTTCAAAAAAAATTCCATCGACTTTCATGTTAGAGACTTTAGGCATCAATACGGAGATTCGCGCCTTTCTCTCTAATTTGGACTGGAACGAATTCATCTTTCGAGATGAACCAGGATACGAGGAGGTTGTACGCGAGTTCATGTGCACCGTATAATTAAGCTGAAAATCTAATTCGAGAGCTGGCCAATACAGGTTGGTGTTTTGGGCCGTCAGCGACCCCTTTTACATCACCTTCGACCAATTATCCTCCCTTTTTAACCTACAAGTCGGAGAACACATCCCTTTCATCATCTTCGCACTTGATGTCATCTACTCCAAATTTTGGTCGGAGATATCCATCGAAACCAAACTGCTCCTCTTTATCCAAACACATCAAAACCTTACCCCTGTGGATCCTTCATCACATCATCACCTTCTCCTTCAATGCAAGAGGTGATGGTAACGAGAAGGTTTCACAAAAGGACTTGGCATTCTTATTTTGCCTTGTCAAGAACCAACCTATACAAACTAGTCGTTATCTTGTGGATCAATTGATACACATGAGTACAAAACCTAAAAGCCAATTTCTTTTGCCTTCCCACATTACAACCATCTACCGCTTTTTTGGAGCACATGATGAGGAGAAAGAAAAATTCCTCACCAAGAAGCTTCTTCCCTTTCAAAACTTCCTCGATCTAACCGATCTCATCAACACCAAAGCAATCCATCTAGACACCTACGTCTATACCCTTGGTGTCATAGGTCCGAAGAAGATGGAAACCTCTCAAGCTTCCAAGTGAAAGAGGCTTCAAATTGAAGAAGGCAACATTCAAGTCCCTCATCCTCAACCGAAACCAAAGTCTAAGTTATCTCTTGCCACCATTGATCGCAAGTTGGACAAGCTTATGAGGATGATGAAGAGAAAATTCCTCTTCCTTTCATATCTTCACAGTGATATGGTGGATCTCCAAGAGAAACTAGGAGTTCCTCCTTGCCATATTCCGGACTTCATCGAATTTGAAGATACGCAAGATAGGGATGGCAACGAAGACGATGTAGAGGATGGAGACGAAACTGAAGGAGAACAACAAGCGCCAGATACACCATCTTTCGGAGATGATTCTCCACTACTTTAGATTAGGGATCTTTTATATTTGTTTTTCACTTTCCTTATGTTTATTTTTACAAATTTTGTGATCCCACAGTTATGAATATATATAAATAAAATTTATTTCTTTGCAAACATTGCTATCTTATGTGATTAATGTTTATTCTTTAATCAATTGCATTATGTTTGCTCCTTATGAATTCTTATGCATGAATTTCTTTTTTCCCTTATATACCCTCTTTTTGATCTTGCCAAAGGGGGGAGAGATTGTGAAAGGGAGAAAATAATGAAAAAATAACTTGAGAAAAACTATAGCATAAGTTAAGAGGGAGCAACATACTTATTGTTTTATCAAATTCACCTTTGATTGAATGTTTTCCTACATCTTTTTCACTTAAGGATCAATCTAAGTTGTCAAAATCAAAAAGAAGGAGATTATTGGACTAGGGTATCTAACCCTTAATCTTGGGCCTCTTTTGATCTTGACAAAGGGGATTGATCATTTCTAATGATTCAAATTAGTGTTGTTTTACAGTTTTTATGTTAGTCTTTAAGTTAGAAGTTGGATAGAAATCTTAGTCTTCAAAATATGTGAAGTAACTTCTAAATCGTGATCACAATCTAAGATTCACGATCGCAATCCATTAGAAGACTTGCTAGAAGATTAGACATACGAAATCGCGGAGTCATTCTCGACCGTGTCTCATCCAAAGTAAGAACTCGAAAAGTGACAGACGAATTTGCGATGGAAAGCTTGCCTCAATCGCTATCGCGAATTTTGAAGTAACTGAAAATGTAATCAAGTCCATAATCATAACATGAGAAGTGTCCCAGGTAACCGTTGGAAGTCAAAAATCGCGATGGGAATATGTTGGTAGCAACTGCGAACCCAAAAGAAGAAGATGAACACTTTTGGCAGAGGAATTCGTGTCCAGAGTTGTGTTCTGTACAAGATAAATCGCGACCGCTATTTTTTAGAGCAGGTGAAAGGCAACAGCTATTTTTTTCTGGTGAACTAATCACAAGTTGCCATGTGGACTAGCCATTAGACACAAACGGGGTCTTCCTTGTGAAATTTGGAATTTGCGACCATGAATGAGTAGTAGCGATCGCGAATCATGACTGTCAAGCATTTTATGCGAAAATCTGTCTAGCACACTTTGATGATTTTGTACCAGTTTTATTGCAATGTCTCTTTGGTGGGTAGAGGCTATAAATACCTCACCAACTAGATGTAAATGCTAGAGAATTAATAACTTTGTACCCAAACTCTTGCAATTTTGTAACTTACTCTTTTCTATTCTTTAAGTCATTGTTGGGTGTGAGCATAAACACCAAGTGTAATAGGTTATAGTGTGAGCCTGTTAAAATACTAAGAGAGGTTGTTGTGTGAGCCTGTTAGAACACAAGTTGTAAAGGTTGTTGTGTAAGCCTAAAAACACAAGTGTATAGGTTATTGTATGAGCCTTCAAAACACAAGTGTAAAAGTTTGGTGTTAGCTTGAAAACACCTTTGAAAGATAGTGGAATACCCAATTTCTAAGAATTGAGGAATAGACGTAGGGTTGATTATACCTGAACCACTATAAATCTTATGTTTACTCTCATCTTATTTCTCCTCTCTCTTTTCAATTTTAATTTTTTACACACCAATTCAACCCCCCTCCCCTTCTTGGTGCCTAGGGCCAACAATGATTATTCTATTTTATCTAAAAACCAAATATTTGAGACGGTAACTAGAATACTAATGTAATAAAAATAAACTAAACTAACAATTGAATAACAGAAAGACACAAGCAATTGAGAAAGAAAACCTTATGATAAAACACCTAAGACATTTGATCTCAATAATGAAAAATCATGAAATTCTTAATCAGTCAATGATATTTTGGTTTAAGGGTTGTAACTATTGATTGTCTCTCTAGTAATTAAGTCTTCTCTCTTGAGTAGTCACTTAATTTATAATCATTTCTCTAGATACATCTTTCAATGCGAACTAGAAATGTATTACCTTATTAGTTTTAGCAATCCAATAAATGATAGCAATAGATTAAATGGGTATCTTTACTCGTCAATTAACCTTAAAAAAATGATTTTAGGTATATTTTAATTTACAATCTCTCAATCTATAAATGAAACACAAATCACGTAATTGGTGATCAAGCAATTACAAGCATTAAGATCAAGAATCATTACTTGTAAAAGAACAAAATCCCAAAATAGTCATTGAAATTATAAATCAATCAATCATTATCCATGGCTATATCAAGGTCTTAGATCAAAGATCTAGCCTAACATACTAATAAAATAAGATAAATCTAAAAGTAATGTCATCATCTAAATAAAAGAAAAAAGAGATAAAGAGAAAGAAAGATGAAGTCTCTTAATTGTCTTAATAGATCTTCTCTTCTTCTTCTTCCTTGATCTAATGATCTCTTCAACTCTTGCACTTTATCTTGTGTTAAGGTTTTTTTTCTCTTTATTTTTTCCTTTTAAAATGCCTCTTTTAAGTGTTTAAAAAGTATCTTTTTTATCTGTCAACCTCTCCTTAGAAAATCCTACGAGTTGGCTTTAAATACTCCTAAAAAAAAACTAAAATATAGGCTAAAAAGTAAGTCACAACGCATCCTGCAATAGCAAAAAAACCACCCAGAGTGGCAGCTTACAACTTTAATCGCAGGTGTAACATCAGTTTTGCTCCTTCATGTGTCTCAATATCTAGCTTGGTCCTTGAAGTTTCCATGCTTGCCTATTTTGATCCTAATTCACTCCAAACTTGCTAAAATACCTACAAAGCATCCAAATATAAGAAATAACACTAATCATCCAAAATAACTTAATTTAAATATAGATTAATGTCAAATTAAGTTGAAATTTCATCAAATATTTATGTACAAATTAAGACTAATAATACTCCCCCTTAATTGTAACTTCCCCTTATTGTATGATCCTTATGTCACACGTAAGGAATTAAAATTTTACTTTCCATACTTTTCCCCCCCTTTTTCAAGATCAAAAAAGAGTTAGAAATGGGGGGGGTGGTGTTTAAGAATAATGTAGATATGAAAGGGGATACAAATGAAAGGATACATTCAGTCACCATTCAAGCGTTCATTCAATCAAATGTTCAAACTTAAATAAGAGATAATATAGTAAAGAAGATAATGAAGATCAAATGGATAAGAAAAGTGAAATGTCATTAATATTAAAGAAACAATTACATAAAAACAAACATAAACACATGTTTGATCATTTAAAATTGGCTAAGCTATTGTCGTCGTCAGACAAAACATAAAAATATAGAAAATAACAAAGAAAACATTCTAAGGCAAAGTTTCAACATCCCAGTCCTCCCGTTCTTAGGAAAGGCATGGATCAATCCTTAATTTCTCGTGGATTTTGGCAATGTCAACATGTAAGTGGCTGAGGAGTCTAAATCATTACATCATCTTATCCAACTTTTTATCGATGGGCTCTAAAATCCCTTTTGATGGAGGACGAGTGGGTTAAGGAGGCTCTTTTTCTTCTTCTCTTGGTTTTTCCCTTTCACCATGCTCTTAGATGACCACCCTTGACCTCTTTTTGCTTCTTTCCTCTTTTTGAATCCTCACTCTATGAACCCCAAGCAAATACTCATAGACATTACGTCTCATGGCTTTGGCGGCTATGAGGTAGTTTAGATCAATTTAAGTTTATGTTATGAGGGTAGGAGGTTTTGAGAAAGGCTAGGTTTAAAGGAGTAAAGGCCCTACATTTTTTTGTTATGACAGTGATAAAAGAAAAGAGAAGGATCTGCCTATGTTTGGATTTAGCTAAGTAGATGATGTTTGTGATCACAAAAGTGCATGTGCAAGTTTTAGTATATAGAAGGGTTGTCATATCCACAAGGACTAGGTTATTAAGTACTATCAATCAAATACTATAATTATCTATAGTTCATTATGATGTTGGTGAAAATGCTAATCTAAAAAGTCAAGAACTAAAAATGGCAATTAAATTATTATGACAACGATAATGAAGACTTAGGACTAAGTTGATAATGAAGACTTAGGACTAAGTTATCCCTTATAATAAATGTAGATCAATCAATAGACTCTATGTTTATTTCATGAATGGATGATATTAAGGGAGACTATCCTAAAAATTCTTAAACCTTTTCTCAAAATGATTAAGATGTTGTTAACATGAAATAAAACCTATTTGCATAACAAGTTTGCCCATTAACATATCAAGCTTCGTGATAAACCTTGAATCTCCTTAGTCATGCGTTTATCTCTAAACTATATAATGAACTAAATTTAATGATTATTGATCCATTGTTTAACTTCAACTCCTATTACTTCACTTAACATTTAAAATCATACAAATAGTGGCCAAGTATTCATAAGCATTAAGCACATAACTATTGAATTAAATCAGGTCCTATTCATTCATAAGCATAGAGTCAAATCATAATTTACACCATTGAAAGTTTCAATTCAATCCTAAAAAATAGATTAAGTCTCTTATCATATTAGAAATTAACAATAAACAAAAACTATGAAAGTATTCCATAAAACTCAAATTAGAAATAAGAAAGATAAGAGAAGATTTGTGCCACTCGATTCTTTAATCTTTCATCATTTTAATATAAACTCTTATGTTCCTACCATTCAAAAGATTATTAAAATGTTGTTTCCCTCTTATTTTCGGCTCCCACAGTCGGCTAAAAACTCCTTTAAAATTTTATCAACAAAAAACCCTAAGTTTCATTTTATATAGGACCTTGAAATAATTGAATTTAAGGTTAAAAACTTGTACATGTATCGGTAGGTGTCGTGCATGTGATAAAGGCTGAAGTGTTGCGTGCGTGACACTCATCGGTGGACAATAGAGTCCTTATCTACTACTTGTATTAATTTTGTCCAAATTAACTCTATATGCACCTAATCACCTAAAAATCATCACATAACACTTAAGTATGAGGAATACACAAGCTAACATTAAAATAATTTAAATTAATCATAAAAAATTTAAGACAAAAACCTAATGAAATACTATGAATAAATTGAGTTTATCAAATTCTCTCATACTTAAACTATTACTTGTCCTGAAGTAACCAAGAAGCAAAGATGGACAAAAGTTTACAAATCCTAAATAGAAACTATGGCTATGCTTGGCTTCATAATGTTAATCAAAAGAATTCCATCATACATATACACCATACTAGAGACTCAATCAAGTTAAATGAACTTTAGTTAAATTGCTTCTTTGAAATGAAAGATCCATTATTTGCAGAAAGTTGAAGTAATGGGTCACCTCTTTACATATATATCATATCAAACATTCTAACTACAATGTCAATAAACATAATCACAAAAGCTTATTATAGAGCCCGAAACCTGGTTCTTAGGTATCTCTCATAAATGAGGACACCTTTCCCTAAGTGATGAGCATGAGAAGGATAAATTTGATAAAAAAAAAAAAGTAATGATTTTAATGATATAATGATAATTAATTAAGATATAATATGAGTTAGAAAGAATGATTAATAGATTGAAGGGTGAAAGATGCTAAGTCGTAATGAAGAAGTAAGTGTAAGTTAAGATATATAAGTAAGCATATGTAAGAAATGATTATTAGTGAACATGCATGAAGGAAGGTATTAGAGATTTGATAATAAAGAATATAATAATATTTTATGTGAAAGAAAATTATCTTAAAGTACATGTTAAAAAGAAAATGAGAAAGGATGACAAAAGCTAAAGTATAAACTAAGTTTAGTGCTTGACCTTTGATGGTTTCTAAGATATGTAAGTGTCTTTAATGTGCGATTAAATGACATATTAATAAACTATTTTAAGTGTATTTTAGATGCTTAGAGCTGGTATTTGAAGTGTGTTGAAGGAACGAACAAAAGGTTGAAAGCAAAACTTCCAAAATGTTATAATGCACTAGTTGGGCATTTTAGCCTTTTCACACTCTTTTATTTTTATTTTCTACCTAAACATGACTCTAACTTCATTTTTCACCAGTTTCCATGCCTAAAAATAATGTTTGAACTGTATTGAGGAAAATGACAAAAAGGTAGAAACATAAGTTTATAGGTTGGAAGTAGCATTTTGGTTTTTTTTTTTTTTTGCCTAAACACGATTCTAACTTCATTTTTCATAAATCTTCATGCCTAAAAATAGTGTTCGAAGCATACTAAGTGAAAGGAGAAAAGGGTGGAGGCATAAGTTTATGAGTTGAAAGTATCATTTTTTGTGGACTTTTTCTATAATACTTTATTTGGGCATTTTAATCTTTTTATACCCTTTATTTTTATATTTTGCCTATACGACTTCAACTCTTCTTTTCTTCAGTTTTCAATAATAAAAAATTTACCAAAATCCTTCCAAAACCTCTCCTCCATCTATGGTTACCAAATCAAGTTTGCTCATACATTTTCTTTCATCTTTTAAGCAAATTCATGACTTTCTCATTCTTAGTTCAAGTTATAGTCTATCGTATTTCTTGTATATTTGCTTTATATTTGAATAAGTGTGTTGATATTATTTTTGAGCTTGTTGTTGATGAAAAAGATTAAGTTTGATGTTAGTAAGTATGGCATGAAAAGCAATGTTGTCTTTAAAATGAGTTTTAGATGTACTTTAAAAACATGGACCGTTTTTCGTAATTCTTGATGTTTGATTAAAGGTATATGTAGAAATTACTAACATAAGTTTGATTCAATTTTAATTTAAAATTATTGCATTTATAATCAGGAATTCATTTACAAATGAATTTTTATTTTTGATATACTACAAAATAAAAAAATAATTCTTTTAAATGAAGTAAATTTTATATTTGGTTTAACTGTAAAATTTAATAAATTTTTATAAAAATATTTTTATGTTATTTTTTAAAAAATTTTGCAAATTTAAAAAATGAAAAAAGAAAGAGAAAGAGAATGACAAAAGATGAAAAAATATATATAAAAAAAAGAAAAGAGATAGAATAACGAAAAATGAAAAAAAATATTTTAGTTTAGGGTGTTTTAGTCATAACGTTAAAAGGAAACCTTTACAACCTTAGAATTTTTTAAAAAATTTTATCAAATTTGATAAATTTTATTTTATTTATAATTAATTTTAAAGATTTTAAAAAATAGAATTCTAAATAAATTTTTATTTATATTAAATATATAAAATGTGAATTTATAAATAAAGTTTATAAAATTTATTTATATCAAATAAAAGGTGGATCCAAAGGTGATCAAGACTAACAAAATTGTTCTATTAATAAGCTGAATTAAGACATGTATTTATAATTTCTTGACTAACGAGCACGTCCTTCCTATTGTTGGATTCAGAAGGCTTTGAAGTCCTTGTCTCTCAAGTTAAGAAAACTTTGACGTTCTTGATGAACACCACCTAGGCCCCATTCAACAATAACCGAATGTTGCAGGCCTTGTATGTTCTTCTAAAGCCCAAAACAGGTGGACTTCAAACCGATTTATAATATTATTTTTGAATTAACATAAATATATTTTTATATTTTTAATATTTTTCTGAACTTTTAAAGTTATTTTAATGATTTTCTTAATTTTATTTATAATTGAACCAATAGAACAAGATTGATCAGGTTGATCGAATCGATCAGATTGATCAACCTAATTGAATCAGTCGAACTAAAAATCAATCGATTAATCAATTTACTCATTAGTCTAATTTTAAAAATATTGGTCTATACTAAATATTAAAAAAAAACAAAAGTTTCAAAATCAGCCTATAAAAAAACAGTAAATCTTTCAATGGGGCATTTACATAGATTAAAATTTATTCTACATATAAATTCCCTAAATAAATGTTTTCGTTAAAAATTATTATTTTAATGATTCAGTTATATTAATTTATTTAATTAAATAGATTTAAATAGCAACTTCTACATGTTAAATTAAATTATGATAGATATGACATAAAATGGCTAACACAATTAAATCATATATCACTCATGACATTGGTAAATTAATCAATAAAATTATGATACTCTTTACAATTAATACACTTTTCTGTCAGATGATTTATAGATAGAGGTGCCTAAGGCTCATTTGGGATATATCAGGTCTGAAACATAAATAAAGTCCAAGTTCAGGGAGAAGTCTGTGTTTAAAGTTATGTTAGGTAAACGCTAGGGCCTTGAAGAACTTTTACAGATTATCTCATCTTCTACATATCTAGGTCCTAAATCACAAGCCTTCAACGATATATTAATTATTTGTTGAAGATTCGTGCTTTTTTCCTTATCAAATTAAAGGACATTTTACTAATAGTTTAAGAATAAGCCTTGTCAAATTTTGAATCAGGCTTAATTTTACTCACCGTAACTTAACTGTAATATAATCCATAAATGAAAAATTGTAATATGAAAGTTCTTAAATATTTTAATGAATATCACTATAATCATTATAAGGATTTTTTTATATTTGAATATTGACATGTGTCACGAGCCAACTTGGAATCGCGATCGGCATGAGGCCAAGAGTTTTTAGCCTCGCAAGCCTACTTTAATTATTCAATTATCATCAAGAACCACATAACTAATAAAATTAGAGTGTTACTCTTATTTTAGAATAATTGAAACCTTAGTCAATTCTAAGTATTCATATCATCTACAAATCATATAATAAATAATTTTTTTAATGAACATCAACTAATATTAGCCCAAAAAAAAAGAATAAATAGACATAGAACATAGTCACAATCTAAAAGTTGGAAATCAACTAAGATCCTAAAAAAAAATATTCATAAATCTAAATCTTTCAATTACGGCTTTGGAAAAGAAAGCAAGCTTCACTTTCAGTCTGGCTCAGCCTGCAAAATTGTTATTGAAGAGGGGTGAACAAACTGTAGCTCAGTGAAAAATTATATGAGGCAGGAAACATTCTAACCTCTCACATTGCTTTTAACTTAGAAAATAATATAGTACTGACTTAACTATCAAATACATAACAAGCTTAACAAGAACATCATGTATCAACTAATACACAATATTTATCACAAATACATAACAAGCTTAACAAGAACATCATGTAGCAACTAATACACAATATTTATCACATGATGATTCATAAATATAGATTATGAGTTGCAACAACACATATAGAATCACAATATTTTGGGGAAGACTTAGGCAAAATCTTCAAATAAATATACAGTGCATGAAGTTTTTGTATACATATACATATACATTTGCATTTACATTTACATTTAGGGCACTGTGGATCATTCACCAAATCATTTTCCAATAGGCTAGAAAACATATAATACATATACATATAACCCAGATGTACCATGAGAATTCAAATCCTTGTCTTGCCCTAACATAACACAATAGAAACAATCCAATTATCACATAACGAATAACACACAATTCACAACTCAATATATTAATTAAAAAGATATTCACATAAGATATATGGTAGTTCTCCAACTTCTAAGCGACATTTAATTATTCACACAAGTGAAATTATACAAGTAATTCGTTGTTATTGAGTTTAATAAACTCATATAATCTCTCACCTGGTTGCAAACACAAAGTAGTCCCCTCATTAAGTCTTTTGATGCCAATAATACCACCTAAACCAATATATATAAATAAACTAAATAAATATTTATTAATAATGGTTATTCTAAACAAATATTCATTTAATAATCTAGAAACTCAATTAATTTAATTAGTGTCGATTATACATATCAAATCTAATATACAACTTAATTAATTTAAGTCTAATAGAATCCTAAAAGTGAGAAATTGATCTATAAAAACTTTAATTTAAATTTTAAAATATACCAATTAAATATTATCTTATAACTAAAATATAAACTAACCATTCTAATAAATCTCTTAATTTTCCAAGTATAGCAACCTTACTAATTAATTATTTTTTGGAAACTGTCCCGAATATAACTCTAAACTGAAAAACAGTTAAATCTAGTATAATAACCTCTACCAATATTACTCCAAAAATTCCAAAAAAAATTACATATTCAAATTGAGAATATTTAGTACCTCAAATAATTTCTAAAAGTGGGTTGTTTTACATAACAGTCTCTATTAGACAACAGATATTAAACCTATATCTAATATATTTCAAAAATTCTCAAATTAATATATATGTAACTAGATATATATTAGATACCTCATATAAATTTTTAGATTAAAATAAGATTATTCACTATTTTAAATTAATTATTTTTTCTAACAGTACTGCACATTTTCACTATTAAATAGCTTTTGATTATAATACTATAAATACATACTTCACTGTTGGATCGACCTCAAATTTTAATCTATAGTTCTAGACATTCAGAACATAAACATATGACAAGATCAATGGTGACAGATTTTTATAACTTCTAATATAAAATTTTTAATCTACTACTCAAAATCTGTTTTCACAAAATTGTTACAATAATCCAATCTAACTCATTCAAATTTTATATTTTGTTATAATTGCTCCTCAAGGATATTTAATCTCAGAGATATACCTAATATACATGTTTATAATTATTCATCATAATTAAATTAAAGCTCTAAATAAATTTCCTAATCTAATTTTAAGTAACACTCTAAATTGAAATCCTAGAATTCACTTCAATTAATTCATCAAATTAATTTATTTGAATCCATCCACATCAATTAATTATTGTAGATTGACCATTAACATATCAGAAAAAAAAAATTAGAATAGATCTACTTACCTACAAAAAATATAAAAGAACTAGTAGAGACTTGATAATCCTTAATCTTTTATAATATTTGTTGAAAACTTTCACCAAAAATCTCAATATGCTTATTTATTTATTTATTTTCTTATATGAATGAATAACCATTCTGCTCAAAACCTAAAGTGACAGCTGCCACTTTGCTTGATTGGATATATATATATATATATATATATATATATATATATATATATATATATATAAAAAAAATAAAATATAAAATATAAATAATAGAAAAATA
>CATIWR010244822.1:0-14072 GCA_949677035.1 Omphalea diandra | reverse complement strand
GGTTCGCGGTTGCTACTAGTAAGATGCCTCCACGAAATTTGACTTCCAACAGTCTTCTGGGATACTTGTCAAGCTATGGTTGTGGATTTACTTCCCTTTTGAGTTACTTTGAAATTCGCGGTCGCAACTAAGGCGTGACTTTCACCGCGAATTCGTCTGTCACATTTTGGCTTCTTATTTTCCAAAGGTCGCGGCTGAGAATGGCTCTGCGATTTCGCCTGCTTAAATTTCAACATGTCTTAATATGAGTCGCGGTCACGAGTCCTAGATTGCGGTTGCGATCTACATGTCACTTTGGAGTTTATCAACTCCTTTCATTTCTTCTTGAGAGATTAATTTATTTCTGCAAAATCAACACTTATTTGAAATAGTAGTGATGATTAATCTACTTTGTCAAGATCAAAAGAGGTTCTATACTTAGGATTAACCATTATAGTCCAACAATATATATATATCATTTTGGCTTGTATTTTAGGTATTTAATTGGTTTATAGAAGACAAATAAGCTATTTTATATTTCAAAGGAAAACATTATGCACATATCGCCTGCATACATTTTGGGAGATTTCTCACCATTTGTATTTATGTTTAACTCCAAATGATATGATAATTTAAATTTTCATTACTTCTAAGTGCTTCTAAATTTATTTATTGAATAAATTTATTGTCTATAGGGTGAGCAAGGTCCGGTTCAAATCAATGGATTGAAAACCTATTATTTTAAAAATAGAGAAATTGATACCAAACTAAGGTAAAAAAAAAAAAAAAGCAATAAAATCATAGTAATTAAATTTTCAATTTAATTTAGTTCGATAAATGTCTTATAGTTTAGTTAATTTGGTATGGAATAAACAGATTTTTCAATTCTTTTATAACATTTTCATGTTTTAACATCACAAACATATTTTCGAAATAACTACAAATTTCATAAACAATTGTTAAAAAATAAAAGTTCAAAATACACAAAAGTTCTAGATAAACTGATCATTTCACACATAGATTAACTAAGTTTAAAGTTTAAAGTGTTACTTTTTCATATTATTTATACTTGAAAAAATAAGATCCATTATGACTTTGTTTATTTTGTGGAAAATATTTTTCAGGAAAACATTTTTCATAATTTTCTTTGTTGGGTGCATCTAAAAAAATTGGTTAATGGAAAATGTTTTCATGATCAATGGGAAAATTAAGTTATTTTTCGGAAAAATGACTTTCCGTTTTGAAAACAAGAAATCTTTTTTTGAACTTTGACAAACTCATTCAAGTGAAAAATAAATCATATAAATACATATGTTTATTATCATTGGTCATTCTTGACTACCGACACAATCACCATTCATTGTCGACCGGCAGTGATTGTTGGTGATAGGTGGTATTTATAAAAATATTTCACTTTTAATATGTTTTTTCTTTTATTAAATAATAAATAGTATGAATATAAAATATTTATGGTCTAAAATTTGTTAATAATCTTATAAATCAAAAGAAAATTAATATTTTTTAGTGTGTTTCAAACATCAAAAATATATGTTACTCAGAAAATATTTTTTTCAGACAATTTATTTTCCATAAAACAAATGAAATCTACAAGTAAAAAAATTTTAATTGGCTTTGAAGCTTTGCAAAAGATTGTGAGCACTTCAACAATAAATCCATCTAACATGCAATAAGCATTATCAACAACAAGCAATTAAGTCATAAGCGAACTAGCACATAAGCAAAAATAAAATTACATGGGAGCATAGTACAAGCAAATCAAATGAACAAAAAAAGTTGTGATTCAGTTAAAGATAATACCTAGAAATTATAGAAATTAGTAGTTCAAAATTTCAATTGGCATGATGAAATCAACAACTTCTAAATCTTAACTAACTTATAGACAATGTAATAAATGAAACACAAATAACAAAATTTGATGACAGTCTACCAATTAATTGTTCAATGAAAGAAAGGATTAATGAGTTAATATATACTTCTTCCGTTTCAAATTAAATATTATTTTAGAGAGAAATTAATGTCCCATAATACATAACACTTTACAATTATCTATGAATATTAATTAATTTTCAATTTTACCATTTCTTTCTTTCATAATAATTATTTATTTGTAGAGTGTACAATAATTTATGAAAATAATTGATTGAGGATAACATAGTCTTTTATTTATATAATAATATATATTAACTACAATCCTTAATATATGTGCAAAAACCTTAAACAACATCTATTATGGAATAGAGGGAGTATATATTAGGATACTTGTCTCAAATTGCTTAAGTTTTTGTATTGTTTCTTCAATAAATAGAGGATTATTGGAACTTCTTATCCAATCTTCATGGCATATGAGCACTTCTATAGTAATGAAAATACATAACCCCTATCTTAGTCCAAAATTCTTTTCTTATTACTAAAGGCTACTATAGGTGCTTAGAAAGCCAAAATATCTTTAGCAATCTCAAACAAAATAGGACAACAAAATTTACCGTCCACTGCAATAGTATATTAAAATCAGGGACATACTTTTTATTTAATTCTTTTAAGTATTTATCTAATCAACTCTTTGAAACTAAGAACTTTTTATCTAATACTTACAAGAAAAAATCATCAAGCTCATCATCTAAATTACCATAAGGGATAGCAACATTAGATTTGATAGAATTATTACCCACCCCACCAAATTGAATTGCTCTCTTGTACTCATAAATGAGAGTATTTAATGCTTTTACTACTTTCTAAATCAATTTTATAGCCTCAATTTTCCCATAGTAAGTTAATTTGAATACAAGGAATTTAAGCTTATACTTAAGTTCTAACAAAATTACAATAAATATCATTATATTCATTTTGTTTAAGGAACATAGTACTTCAAATTTAATTTCCATTTGTTTGGCCATCTCTTTATAGGCATCATCATTAATAACATCACTTTGACAATCAATAAGCTCTTTCAATATTTTTACAACTTCAGGAAAATATAAATTAGATGTAATATAAAGACTTAGAAAGTTTACAAGTAGCATTATAAAACTTTTTCAAAAATCTAGTTAATACCACAACATTGTTCCAATCCCTATCATAGGCATATCATCTCCTAAATTAGTCAAAATACCAAATATCTATGTCCTCAAATCGATCAGATGCCTTTTGATAATTTAAAGCAAAATCCAACATAAGATAAGTTGAATTCCACCCTGTAGGACAATCTAATTATAGGTAAGATAGAGACTTAATGTCTACAAATTCAATTGCTTTCTTGAATACATTCAATCTTTGTAGACCACTCCTAATGTATTTAACAATATCTCTCACTCTCTTAATGGAACATTGAATTATTTTGAGGTTATCCTTCACAATCAATTAGACTATGTAGGCAAAATACCTCATGTAAAACTCTTTTCCACCTAATAAAAAAGCATTTTTTAATATAATTTTTTTTTCAATTGTGTTACTGCTATGTCATTAATAAGTCCATTATCAATACTAACACATATGACTTTAGACAAACTCCACTCTTTCATACAAGAATCAATAACATTTCTAATGTTAACCTCCTTAACAATATAAAAATTGAGTATTCTCTTATGCATTATATAAGAAATTTTTTTTAGTTTTTTCTTCTTACTCACAAATAATTTGCACTAGTCCTTAGCTATAAGGAATAACAAACTTAGGAATATTAATTGCTACCCACTCTTTAAAGCCTTCCCTTTCCACAATTCTAAAAGTTAATTCATTATATTCATCATTATTAATCCTTCATTATAGTTTATTCATCAAATCTCTAATATTTCCACTTAGACAACTCATATTCAGCAAATACCCCTTAAAAACATTTTTTAAGCCTAAAAGTATTAATGGAAGAGCTACCTCGACAATCTTTTCCATCCCAAATATATTTTACCCCTATAGTTTCATTATCATCCTTATCTTTAAGTTTTTCATAAAAACATCCACACATTTGGCCTACTTTTTTTTTAATTGCAAAATAATCAGGTGTAGGGTTACTAGGATTACCTTCATGCAATTGCTCAACTACAACAACAGGATAGTATTAGGCATTTGCATATGTACTGGAATTTTCATTAATTGAGAGCTATCTGTAATGGTCTCTACTGTGTGTATAATAACATACTTTCTTAAAGTTAGGGTTCTAGATGATGATATGTTATCCACTAATGTGGTGGTAATGTTAAGTGTTTCCTCCTAATGCATTGTCCACTCAAGGTTTTCTCCTAACTATTTCTACCTATAATTTATAGGCTATAAAATAGAATAATAACACTAAATTAGAAAGTAATAATAGAAATCATCACACTAAACATAATAATAATCGCTAATTATAATAAAGGACCATTCTTTAAGGATTATTCATTATTGACTCAAACCTAACAAAAAGAGACTAATGAATCCTAACTTAACTATATATATTTAGAAAAATTATATATTGAAACCTCTATCATAATTAACAACCAAAATAGATAAAAAATTTGACAGAGACAAAACAATAATACTAAATTCGAAATGTTATATATGAAAAAAATAGAATAATAACATCAAATTAGAAAAAGCACTAATAGAATAATCATCACACTAAATAAAATACCAATAGCTAATTATTATAAAAGATCATCCCTTAAGGAAGATTCATTATTAACTTAAACCTAACAAAACAAATCAGTTTAACAAATACATATAAAAAATCTATTATTAGAACTATAATAGATTGAAACATCTAAAATCATTAACAACCAAAATAAATCAAAATTTTGACAAAGATATCATATCAAATCATAAATCAAGCAATATATATAAGCACATGCAAATCAAACGTATATATTAAATAATGAAAAAACCAAAACTAATTCAAGCAACATATTAGTTTCGTGCAAATCAAACCTATATATGAAATAAATTAAAAATAAAATATCATAATTTATTTAAACAATAGATCAATTCATGCAAATTGAAAAAGAATAAGGAAAATTTAACTTACATAAACTTAGTTTTCTTTGTTTGCATCTTATGCTTATTGTATTTTTCTTAGTAGACTTCTTTGTCTTTTTTTTTTTTTTTTCATTTATATCATCTTCATCTACTTCGTCTTTATTCATTTCGTCAATACCATCTTCATCTTCTTCGCCTCTCTCTTATTCTTATTCTTTTTTGACTTCATCTTATGCAACTTCTTTATGAAAGACTTGAAAAAAATAAAAAGAGATTCAAAGATTAGGGATTTGGGATTTAGTGTTATAGTTAGGGTGATTAGGGATTTAAGATAAGGTTAGATGAGAGCAGAGAAAATGAAAATCGCGAGTTGGAGAATAGAGAAAACATAAGGGTGACAGAAAAAAGGGTTTGGTATTTTGGTTTTGGGAGATAACATGAGAGCTCATAGCAGAGTAGAGGAAATGATGTTAGGATATGCCCTAATTAGCAAAAATGTTAGATTAAGGATATATTACTCATAGCATATGAGTTAATAAACTTAGATTCTTCATCTTTTAATATTTTCATGATATAATGAAATTAAGTTACATTAAGATAAAGTTTGTTGAATTCATATACTTTAGAAAGGTAATTATAAAGCATTATAACTATGAGATACCAACTCTATCAAAGTGTTATTATTCCTAAATTAATTTTTGTCGATATTCTATTGAGATTGGACATTGATAGAGTTATTGGATTAGTATATTATATGTTCTTACTTGAGGGTCAATTAAGCTATTGATCTTATAAGTATAAACATATTGGATACTTAGAATGAACATATAAATGCTTGTTAGGGAATAAGTTCACTAAATAACCTATTTGAAAATCTCATATATAGAGTGTTATTTATGTGTAAATTTCTTATAGAAATTATGTAAGTGATCCTTAAGACTTAAGATCACTATAGTATCTTGTCATGGGATTTTACACTTTGATTTTTTATTTTAGTTGTTATTAAGGATGACTTACATATTTTGGGTATAATATGAACTTGATAGAGGCAATGAGTGATGAAAATAGAATTCACTGGCCTAAGATTTATTGGGATATCTTATTTATTCTTAATTAATATTGACTAAAAAAATCCTTGCAAGGTTTGACGAATGAATAAAAAAGTATCTTTTATTACATCATCAATGCTAGTGATTCATAGAAAAAACTAGCAAATATTAAAATATATAAAAAGGACATTGATTTATTTGGCATTGATTGAATATCATTCAAGGAAAAAATTTAATTATATTGATAAAATTTTAATTGAAGGGTTAAATCAAGCAATTATGATCATTCTCAAAAATTGTGTGATCATGATGCATAACTATAGGAATAATCATGATATTTAAGTATGAACTTGTAAAAATTAGTAAATTACTTATAAACTTATTGATTTAGAATTGAAACTCATATTTAGTATTAACATGTTAGAAAATCTAATGGATCACATACAATAAGGAATAATAAGAAATTAAAATGAGATTAAGTAAAAGTTACGTAATTGAATGTTTCTCATATTTATTTAGGACCTAGTTATAAGTACTAAATAAGTATGGGGATTTAGACTTGATAGACTAAAGCGGTCTTGCTTATTCTAGTCAGATAGGATTAAGTAAGAATCCCTATATAAGAAACACTAAAAGCTCGACTAATGTAGATGCAAAGAGGATAAGAGAGAGAGAAAAAAAACATTCAATAATAACAAATGATTTTAGGGTTTTCTACTTAAACAATTTGGCTAAGATAGAAAACTAATTCCCTTTGTGGAGTCTAACACCTTTGCCAACCTGTATCCCCTCTCTTGAATAGTTCAAGAGATTTTTTATTATATTTGTGTGAGTTACTTAAAGGTCACATTTGAAGAGTTTATGGATGGTTGTGCTTTATGACAACCCTACTAGTTGGAGATTGTTTTGGTGTCATCATAATTATTTAAGGTAAATTCTCTAATCTACTTAGTTTGTTTTCTTGTTAATATTAAACATTAATGTGATCCTAGGTTTAACAATAAAAAAAAAAAATATTTTTATTTTCACTTTGCATGTAACTTAGAGTATCTATGCAACAGATTCCTAATGAATGAAAGGGTTGGTTAAAGAAAGAAAAAAAAAAGTGTCATCTAAGAGAGAGAAAATAAGAACTGAAAATTAGGTTCAAGGTTTGTTTACTTAGTATATATGGTGTATTATACCAATGCATAAGGAGTAGAGTATGTAATGTATAATGTGTGTATGGTTATAATATATAATACATTTTATGTTAAATATTATCAATTTAGTTCTTGTTTCTTCAGTTTAATTTAATATGGTTTTGGTTCAGTTTAATTATTGATGCAATACTTAACTAAAGAACCAGTTCCTGAATTTTAAATTAAGTCTAGTCCTAATCTGGTTCCCCTCCAAAAATAATAATTTTTAGTATTTCAATGCTCGATTCAGTCCAATTCTTTAATTTGGTTTAATTAAATTGAAAACTATACTTAGTTTTAGTTATTTGTATTTTATTTTTTTCTTTATTTAAGATTTTTTAAAGGACTTAAGTATCAAGACCATCCATTTGAAGATTTTAGTTAAAAATATTAGAGGAACTTGTAAACTCAACCTCATAGGATATTGACCTTATTGTTAATAAAACACAACTCTTGATAGGGATAATGCTACTTGAATGAAGTTTTTACACATGAAGCTTCATGTTAGAATGGACATATATATTTGATTTAGAACTAATAAAGTTGACCTTATTTTCAAGGAAAAAGTTGATTGATTCTTAGAAATAAATTAAAAAAAAAATGATCCAATGAGTTTTGGCTTCCTATGTATAGAAGTGTAATGAGTTACAACTATATTATGGCAATTATTATATCAGTTGCAAGACTGTTATGATGTTCTCTTGATATTATAAGTAGGAGTGATGGGTAGATTTGGACCAACTAAACATACAAAAGTTCACTACTTACCCTAAAAAATTTGTATGAAACAATAAGATTCTTTAGCATTTAGTCTAAGGGTAAATAATTGTAAAAAAAAAAAAAGAGACCTTTCGACTCTTTATCCTTGAAGAGACATTTTGCCTTCGTTCCCCCATATCAGCTCGTTGTATCACTGGTGGCTATCCAAGCTTCCACATGATACCAGCTAATGACTTCTAAGGATGGTAAGCACCTTAGGGTGGTTTACCATTCTAAAAACAAAGTTGCTAGCAATATGAAAGTGTCAGAACATAGAGGTAGAAACATTTGTACAACATGGAGCGATAAATTCGTCTTTACCTTTATTGATTACTTAGAAGGATCGATGGATGCGAAGGAGTGGTATCAAATCTTCAGTCATTTTAGGAAAGTGTACTATGTGTTTATCTCAAACCCAAGCCTAATAAAATACTGAATATACTTGCGTCAGGTTTAAGCAGGTGTCTGAAGCAAAAAAGGCAGTTTGGTTATGAACAGTGGTTTCCTACATGATCTCGAATTGCAGACACAAATAACAAGGTAGTTAAAGATAAAAACTTGGAAGTGATGTTAGAATTTTTACGTGGCTAATATTAATTATTGGTTTGTTTTAATTTTTTTAAAACAGACTGAATAATATAGTTTATTAATTAGTGGTTAAGCCCAATGAAATTATGATCAAATGAGTTATGAGTTTATGACACCTTTGGTGGGGTGATATGAAAGACAGTTAAATGTAGGCCTAATTTAACATGGACCTGTGATGGGTAGGCCTATTAAATTGATTATAAATAGGCTAAGTCCCTCCTCTTATCTTCTAATTCTAACCCTAGCCGCTACACCCATTTGTAGTCATCTTGAAAGAAGGTCAAGGAGAGGAAGACTTAGTTCTCGATTTCCATTCTTCTGATCTATTTTTTTTGTGTTTAATTTCAGTGGTTGAAATTATGGCTCAAAACAATTTGGGATCTAACTCGCAAACAAGTACGAAATTCATTTTTGCTTAACTATTGATTGGTGTTCTAAATTCAAGTACTAGATCTTGAATAAATTCTTATATGTGATTTCAAAGTCTGGGATTGTATATGATTTAGAACCCTAAATATTTTGTATTAACAATTAAATTATGAGTCTATTTACTTGTTTTATCCGAAGAAGAGATTAATTTGAAAAAAAAATCCATAAAAATCATATGGGATTTGATGATAGATTAATACAAAAAATTGAGGCAACTTGTACTCTTCATCGTCGATGTGTGGACAATTTCAACATGCAAAAAATTAATTGCCTCAGCTCATCTAGCCAGAAATCACCAATTTTTTTTTTATTTCAATGATTATTAATATATATATATATATATATATATTTGGGTGGTTTATATATAGTTAATTGTCAGTTTATAGTGATATTAGATTTGTAATAAATAAATAATAAATATTTGATTTGTATATATATGAGATAATAATCATGTATTTAAAATTAAGATATATTGTGTTTGATACCTTATATAGGTTTGATGTATATATTTGTGTTTGATATGTATTTTAATTGGGCTTTTATCTCTAATTAAAAATAATTTTATGGGTTAATATGGGTGTTACCACCAAAGTGGAACATCCATTGAAATTCATATAGTTATTTTTAATTTTTTGTGAAGAGATAATTCTGAATTAATGTATACAATAACTTGCCGAAAAGACGTTATTAGATGTATTGAATTTGAGAGTGGGTGTTGGAATGAAACTACTTGTGTTAAGAGTTGCATTAGTCTAGAAAGTCTGTCTGTCCAAAGGGGATAGATTTCTCGAAAACTGATGTAATCTTGATTGTGTGCTTCATAACTAGAAATTCTATTGCATGTGCATGTTATGCCCAAAAGAGAATATGTAGTGATGCTAGAATTTTCTAGATTGTGTAAATTATAACTTTAATTTTGTACATATCCCAATTCTAATACATGCCTTTTTTTGTCTCAATTAGTCTCATTTAGTCTCAACAATAGTACTACAACTGTTGAACTCTTGACTAACACAAACTTTAAGAGGTGAAAATAGGAGATTCAATTTGTTTTTGGAAATGAGTGAGATAGGTTATGCCATTTATGAGGATTAGCCTACTAAACCCACCCATGAAAGCAATATCGAGGAAAAGGAATTACATGCTAAGTGGGAGAGATCTAATCGTCTTAGTTTTATGGCAATGAGAAAAACTATTCTTGAATATTTTAGGAGTAGTTTGCACATTGCATAAGTATTTCTTGCTGCTATATAAGATAGGTACTTTGTATCTGATAAGGCTAAGGCTGAGACCCTAATGAGTCAGTTAACCAATATAAAATACAATTATTATGTGAGTGTAAGGGATTACATTCTAAATATGGTTCACCTTTAAACCAAACTTAGAGGGGTCTTAAACTTGAGATTTCTGATGAATTCATAGTTCACTAAGCCCTAAACATTTTGTCTCCTGAATTTAGCCAAATCAAGACTGCCTATAACACCTAAAACACTACTTGGACCATTAATGACCCTATAACCAAATGTCATACTGAGGAAAGAAAATTTAAGAAAGAGAAGGGTAAGGTTGTCATGCTAGTGACACAACCTAAAGTTGATCTTATAAAGGATAAGGGTAAGTCTAAACCTAATTATTATGATTCTAAGAAGAATCAAAATTTTTAATGGCATGGTAGAAGTCAGACCAAGAAGGTAGGTGATTATGGAATTATCTACAAGAGTAAAGTGACATGTTTCTTTTGTCATAAAGAAGGTCATAAGAGAAAAGATTGTCATAAATTCACTGTTTGGCTAAAGATGAAAGAAGAAGAAGGGGTTCATAAGCAAACTGAAGCAAAGTGAAAGGAAGTCCAAGCTTAGAGTTAGGAATAATTTAGAGAAAGATGTCGAGTAAGTTAGAGTAGTTAGGTTAACATTGGAGTATGAATTTTGTCTTATTTTGGAGAACACCTTTTATGTTCCATTTTTTAAGAGAAACTTGGTTTATGTTTCTATTTTAGATAAGATTAGATATCATTTTGCTATAGGTAATGGAAGAGCTAATATGTTTTTAAACTTTAAATTGATTGGTGAATGTCTTTTATTCAATAACTTATATATATTGTATTTGGATGATGCTAGTGATTGTGGACCTTCTTGTGAAGCCAATGTTGTGACCAAACGATCCTTAGTTAAAAAAAAATCCTTTTCATTGTGGCCCAAACGTTTAACTCATATCTAGAGAAAGAATTGAAAGACTAGTGAAAGATGACATTTTCCCTTCTCTTGATTTTGAGGATCTAGATGTTTGTGTGGATTGCATAAGGGATAAATTGACTAAGACTAAAAAGAAAGGCGTTAATGGAAGATCTTCTAGAGATTATTCACACTAACATTAGTAGACATCATTCACCTACTATTTATGGCAATAGATATTTTATTACCTTCATTTATGACTTTTTCCCATTATGGGTATTTATACTTGATAAAAGAGAAATCCGATGCCACTAAGATTTTTAAAATTTTCAAAATTGAGGTTGAGAAAAAATTAGGAAAAGTCATTAAAATTGTGAGGTCTGAACATGAAGGTGAATATTATGGCAAATATGATGAGACTAGGCAACATATGGAATCATTTGCCAAATATTTGCAAGATTGTGGAATAGTTGCCCAATAGACCATGCCTAGTAGTCCTGAATAAAATAGTGTCACTGAAAGATGCAATCGTACTTTGAAGGATATGATGAAGAGCATGATGAGTAGGTCTAACTTACCTGAATTCTTATGGGGTAAGGCTATTAAAACTGTCTTTTATATTTTGAATCGTGTCCTTAGTAAATATGTACCTAAAACATCTTATGAGTTGTGGACTGGTAGAAAATGTAGTTTGAACCATTTTCATGTTTGGGGTTATTCTGCTGAGGTTAGAATATATAATCCAAATAATAAAAAGGCTGACCCTAAAACTACTTGTTGTTACTTTATTGGGTACCCTGCCATTCTAAAGGATACAAGTTCTATTTTCCTACACGTGGCACAACGATTGTAGAGTCTATGACTGTGAAGTTTTTAGAGATGGATGTTACTGATTAAGACATTTCTCAACCACCTATTCATAATGTACAAAGTGAAACTGCAATCATTCCTTTACCTTCATCTCATGAAAGGATTATAAGGGTTCTTGTTTAAGTAAGTGGTGACGATAGGGGTGTAGTTGATCTTCCTCTTCCTATTGAGAATCCTCCAGAGCCTGTTGTAGTTAAAGCGTTACCTGTTAGAAGGTCAATTAGGGCAAGAAGGTCAGCAATTTTAGATGATATGAGGTTTATCTTGGTGAAGGTAATTATCATATAGGTCATGTTGTTGATCATGTATCTCATGATGAGGCTACTAACAGTGTTGATTCTGATTTATGGATTAATGCTATGAAAGATGAGATGGTATCAATGAGTCATAACGGAGTTTGAGAACTAGTGGAACTTCCTTATAATCATAAACCCATAGGTTACAAATGGGTATTCAAAACTCAAAAGGATTCTAAAGGAAAGGTTGAGAGCTTTAAAGCTAGATTGATTGCTATAGGTTTACATAGCGTAAGGGTATTGATTACAATGAAACTTTTTTCCCTATTTCCATTAAAGATTTCTTTAGAATAATTATAGCCTTAATTGCTCATTTTGATTTAGAGTTGCATCAAATGGATGTCAAGACAATATTCTCGAATAGTGATAGGGGTGAGGAAGTTTACATGGTGCAACTTGAGGGTTTTAAGGAAAGTGGTAAAGAACACTTAGTTTATAAGCTGAAGAAATTTATATATGTTCTCAAACAAGCTTCTCGTTAATGATATCTCAAATGTGATGAGATAGTCAATTAACTTGATTTCATAGAGAATAAGATAGATCAATGTATTTACCATAAGATCAAGATAGATCACTGTATTTACCATAAGATCAGTGAGAGTAAATTTATATTTCTTATTCTCTATGTTGATGATATTTTGTTGGCTAGTAATGACATGGAGATAATTTGTGAGACTAAGTAGTTACTCTCTAGGACTTTTGGTATAAAAGAACTTATAGAGACATCTTTTATCTTAGGTATTGAGATTCATCGTGATTGTTCTTGTTATTTATTGGGTCTTTCTTAAAGGGTCTATATTGATCATGTACTCAGTAGATTCAATATGCAATCTTGCAAAAGTGGTGATACTCCTGTTATGAAATGAGATAAATTTAGTAAGAAGCACTATCCTAAAGGTGATACAGAGAAACAAACCATGAATAATATTCCTTATGCCAGTGCTATTGGCAGCTTGATGTATGCTCAAGTATGTACAAGACCAGATATTGTATACATTGTTAGTGTTCTTGGTTGATATCTTTTTAATCCTGGTGGGATCATTAGGTAGCTACTAAAAAGGTAATGAGATACTTGTAAAAGACGAAAGATTATATGCTGGTTTATAGGCAGGTGAATGATTTTGAAGTACTTGAGTATTTAGACTCTGATTTTATAGGCTGTCAAGATGATATGAAGTCTACTTCGGGTTATATTTTTATACCTACTGGTGGTACAATTTCATAGAAGAGTGTTAAATAAACACTTACAACTTCTTCTACTATGCATGTTGAGTTTATTGTTTGTTATGTTGCTAGTACACAAGCTATATGGTTGAAAAATTTTATTTTTGGGTTGCTTGTGGTCAATTCTATTGCTAGGTCACTTCGAATCTATTATCATAATAATTTTGTTGTGTTCTTTTCTAAGAACAATAAGAGTTCAAGTGATTTCAAGTATATAGAGATTAAATATCTTATAGTCAGAGATTTAGTGAAGAAAAGAGACATTGAGATTGAGTACATTAGTACTGATTTGATGTTAGCTGATTCTTTAACCAAATGACTTAAACCCATAATTTTTAAGAAACATGTTAGTGATATGGGTGTTGTAGAGTTTTTTTATGTGTTTGTTTAGTAAGAGTTTGTGCTTGTAATTTAACATCTAAGTTAAATAATTTCATTGCATTGCTTATTCATATATATTTGTTTATATAAGTTAAGTACCTTGTGGTTGTTTGTTATGCATATGTGCACATTCAATATATATATATATATATATATATATATATATATATATATATA
>CATIWR010244802.1:0-14142 GCA_949677035.1 Omphalea diandra | reverse complement strand
AATCTGTCAAGCATGTCTCAAGGATTTAATGAGCTATGATCTGCAACGTCTCTTTGAAGATGTTTGGCTATAAATACCCCACCAAACAACCATGAAGAAGGTTGCTAACAATTTTATTACAAGCATTGAAAGCTCTTAAGTTTTTGCTACTCACTTTCTTCATCTTCTTTACATTTGTTAGGTGTGAGCAATAAACACCAGGTTGTAAGGTTTTGTGTTAGCCCACCAAAACACTTTAAGAAAAAGGTTTTAGTGTTAGCCTGCCAAAACACTTGAGTGAGATTTTGTGTTAGCCTAGAAAACACTTTGTTGTAAGGTTGTGTATTAGCCATTAAAACACAAATTGTAGTAAGTTGGGTGTGAGCTTGAAAAACACCATTGACTTAGTAAAATACCCAATTGGGAGATTGGGGAGTGGACGTAGGGATCGTTTTGTCCGAACCACTATAAAATCTTTGAGTCCTTACTATTCTTTCTTCTTCTCTTCATCTTTATTTTAAATTTTTATACACCAATTCAACCCCCCTTCTTGGTGCCTAGGGACAACAGTTAGTATGGTAAATATTAAATTTTTATCTCAAATAAATAGTTAGTTAACAAATGATAATATCTCATCTAACACTAAATCTGAGACCATTGTTAATTATATATAATTATCTTGAAACTTTCTTCAAGTATAAAAATATTTATGCCCTAATTCATTTTTTCATTTAATACACATACACACACACACACACACACACACACACACACACACACACACACATATATATATATATATATATATATATATATAAAGCCAAAGCAATATATTGATGTAGCAAGAATTCATTGAATTTTGTTGTATTTATGATGATATGTTAAATTATTGTTAAACATGCAAGTTTAAATTTAATTTTAGGAAAAAAAAAGACAAGAAATTCAAGAGCCAATTAAAAATTGGATTAACATTTATGGGTTTCATATTTATTCATGAACCATCACATATATTCATTAATTATTTATCCCTCCTTTTATATTTCTCTATTTATCTTGAAAGATGCATTTTATGATTCTAAAAAATTTTGGCAACCTACTAAAATATTTGTATTCCTCTTCCTAATTGAATTTAAATATATATATATATATATCAATGATTATATATTTCAAGTTTAAAATTTTAATTAAATCGTAGTAGTAAATTTTACATTGTAAAAACATGTAATTATTTTATAGTTTAGAATAACTTCAATTAACAAATATTATTGTCAAGTCCAATATTTTGTTTGTATATATATTAAAATTAGAATAATAATAGTTATATAGATATAGAGAGAAAGAGAGAGAGAAATTTTTTTAAAATAATTAAAAAATATCTAAGATATATATATATATATATTGATATGAAAAATTTTAATAGAATTAATTAAAAATAATAAGATAAATTTCATTGATTGAGAAAAATATGAATATATATAAATTGAATTAAATATTTTCATTGATTGATATGTGTTTATCATTTATCAAATTCGTCATAAAAATTATTTATGATAAATATTTATTACTTATTAAATTAATATTTTAATAAAAAAGTGACTAATGGCTTTACACTATTATTATTGTACTATATTAATTAACTAAAATTATAAAATAACTAATTAAAAGAAAATATATAAAAGAAATAAAATATATACAATGAAAAAAAATATTTTTAAAAGAAATAAAAAATTAATTATTTATCAAAATTAAATAATAAAAATATAAAATAATTTTAAAAATATTAATTTAAAAATCATTTATTTTGATATTTTTATATCTAAAATAAAAATAAGATAATAATTTTTTATTTATTTTACAGAAAAAAAATTTATCCTGCAAGCGAATTAACAACTAGTTAGTTCAATATATACCTCAACATGGACGAATTTTTGTGCTAATTTACATACTCTGAAAGCAATTTAAAGTGAGTTTAAAAACTCTGCTCAATCTTCTTGATTTTTTTATCATTTTTTTTAGTCATCATCGGTCATTTTCTTAAGCCAATAGTGCCTACTCTATTTATAGTTTTTCTTATTTTTGTATTATTATAAAATTTAAGTAGACATAGTTTTAGATATTATATCTATTTTCTATTTTGTTTTGACTGGATTTATATATTTAGATACCAAATTTATTATTTTTGTATTTCCGCAAATATATATTTAGTATTTATGTGTATTTTTATTTTGTTTTTATTATCTCTTTGAAGATTATTTTTTTATGAAAAAAATTAATTTTTATGAATTTTTTGATATTTTTATGGAACGTGCTTCTTACCCATTATAATTTTAAGGAAAAAATCTCAAATTTGACCCTAATATCTAATTTGTCACAATAGATCTTTTTTTGTTTTGAGCTAAAAATGACCATGACAGTTTTTTTTTTTAAAAAAAATAGATTGAAATACCTCTCTAACAACAGATTAAATGGGAAAAATTTGATGTTTGTTTCAATCAATTTCAATTTGGGAAAAGGCTCAAATTTGATTATAATGTTTACTTGATTTGTTACATTAGATCCTAAATTTTTTTGAGTCAAAATGATCCTGACAGTAAAAAATCGTATAATATTTACATATATTACAAAAATAGTAAATACAATAAAAATTAAAATGATCTTGATGCTCACATATATTAGTGTGTTTATTTCTTTAGAGTACTTAGGTATAATTTTTTAATTAATAAACTTAAATGATAGTTTATAAATAAAAATATAATTATGAATTTTTTTCTGAATTTAAAATTAGTTTACACTATATATATATATATATATATATTGTAAATATTAAAGACAATTATCGAAGTAGAAGCAGAGCCATTTAACTAATTTTTTAATATTAGAGGAATAGTATTGAAAATTGTATAACCAGGTGTAATTCAAAATTAGTTTAAGGGGTTATCTCATAATCATTTTAAAATAATAAGTTAAATCTTTTTAATTTAAAATTATTATTTAACAGGCTTTATCAATAACTGCTTAAATATTTTTATAAATAAATAAATTTTTATTGAAAAAAGTTTTTAAAGAAATAAATTAATAATTCTATATATTAATCAGTAACTTTGTATTTCAAAGAAATAAATTATATTATTATAATCTATGATATTCAAATTAATTCTACCCCCATCTAGAGCTTGTTGAAGATCCCTTCAGCTTTTTTAATATGATTTTGCCAAAGAGAAATACTAGAAATAATTGTTTATGAATATTTTTTTAAAACACTTACAATTTGATTGGTCTATATATTATATTTTAATTTTAAAAATTTAAAAATTATTTGTTATATTAAATAATTAATTCTAATCACCGTTAGAGCATGTGTCTTTTACTTATTGATGTTGTGAGCTACTGTGCCGTTTTGTTCCCATTGTAAATAAATTGGTTTACAATTTGAATTTTTATTTTACTACATATTAATTTTAGTAAAAGTTTTTCATTATGGATTTTGGCTTTTCAATATTTAATAATTCATATTTTTTTATATTTATATTTAGAATTGTTATGATTTTAGTCTAATATATTAATTTTATCGATTTTTTAATTTAGAACTGTATTAGTATTTTGGCTAATATATTTTTAATTTTTTTAATAACTTTAAAATCTTTTTTGATTTGTAGAATATTAAATCAATATAATTAAAAGTAACCAAAGGTATTGCAATTATGGGGCTTTAGGCTTAGTACAGTGGCTACTTAATTGCCAACACCGGCCCACAAGTTCTATCATACATAGGGGCTCTTTTAAACGGGCTTTAAGCTTGAGATTACTGGCCCAATAAGGAAAACTCTATTCCTCTTTGTTAAACAATCGAAACATTACACAAACATTATTTATACTCCCACTAATATTTAATTCAACAAATTATATTAAAAAATCCCTAAATTTGATTTTAAATATATTTTAAATTTTATTCTTTACCAATAAAATAAATAAAATTTTCTTTCCCTTTCAAATCTATTACCTGGCAAAATTTCATGTCCTCAACTTTTTTAATCAGTTTAATCAGATTCAAGTTTTGATTCTAATTAGAATAACACTTTTATTTTTTAAAAAGTTATTTAGGTATGTTCTTTAATTAATGAATATTAAAAAATCAATTTATTAATAAATAATTATAATTTTGAAATAATAAAAATAAAATTTGAAAACTTGAAAATTAAAATTAACCAAAATGTTCCAATCTAGAAGATTTTTGCACTTTATTTTGATCTAAAAATAAAATATTTAAGAACTAAATACTTATTGTCTAATTATTCTTAGTAATTAATTTAAATAGCATATATTTTTAGGTCTAATTTAGATCTATCATAGATTTAATTCGTTTTTAGTTTATTTAAATCTATTTTTATGTCAAGGAACCTAAAAAAAATTATCTTTTATATGTTTTGTTAACAAAAATTATTTATAATTTCAAAAATAGAAAAACTAATTTCAAAAATTTTGAAAACAATATTAAAGTTAACTAAAATTTTCAAGACTAAGACTAGAAAACTTTTTACTCTTTTCTTTCAATTCAAATAATATAATATTTCTTGTAATTTATTAAAAATAAAATATATTGTTACTCTTTTTATTTATCAAACACTTAATATCAAATCATTCTCAATAATTAATTTAGATAACACAAATTTATAAATCTTAGTATATGCAACATGTTTGGATTTAATTATAAGAATAATATTGTATATTGGTTATCTTGAGTTTATAAATATGTATTATTTGCAGTAGTTATTGAGAATGATTTAATACATATTTAATAAATGAAGATAATGAAAGAAAACTATATTTTCCCAGTAAATTAAAATAAATGTTATACATTTTGAGTTGAGAGAAGAGTGCAAATTTTTTGTACTGAGAAAATTTATTTGATTTTAATTTGTTCTCAAGTTTTTAAATTTGTTTAAAATTAGTTTTTATTGTTTCAAAATCAACATAAAAATATGAATAATAAGAAAAATTATATCGCTTAACAAAAAAAAAATAGAGCTAAATAATTTGAAAAATAAAAGTATGATTTTTATTAGAACTGAAAATTAATTTTGAATCTTATTAAATTAACTAAAAAATTAAAGATCTCAAAATCTAGCTAGAGGATAAATTTTAAAGAAAAAGTAAAATTTATGTACTTTATTAATAATACACAAGCATTGAGATACATTTGAAAGTTGTGTCTAATTTTGAAATTTTTAGTGATTGGCTCTATTTAATTTATGTGATAATCTGTCCTAGTTATTATAAGAAATCACAATATGCTTTGCAACTCTTTGGAGTTCATCTGCAAAGGAAACTAATTCCATTTAATTTAATTAATTAATAAAAAATTTATACTTTACTATGAAAGTGGAAGATTGAATCATGAATTGATTACTCAATTGGAGAATGAAATCACATAAAGAAAAAACTTTCATCTTGTCACCAACTAAATCTTTTTTTTTTTTCTATAGATAAATCTTGATAGAATTGCATGTTCTTGTTCTTTGAATAGTTCTTTTCATATGTCAAAGGAAGAGAAATATGTTTTTCTTACTCTCTTCTATAAAGAGTTTTATCTTATAACTACCTTTTGGTAGTTATCTGGTTATTATTTTTTGGTAGATACTTCTATTTTCTTAAATTGAGTTTAACCACTTATTATGGGTGGACTCATATTCAAAATCCAATAATCTCTTCGTATCTCATAATTCGTAGTCTCAATTATGAACTAATTTAGATCAATGGTTTCATTATCCAAGTTTGAATAATTTCAGACAAAACTCTTATTGTATCTTTGAAGGAATTCAACTTTTCATGTAGAATGACTTCAATAGTGTATTATAAACTCAAAATTCCAAAGATGATTAACTAAAAGAATAAAAAAACATGTTAAACTTTCTTATTACCAAAATTGAAACACACTCTATTGAACCCACCTTGTATCATATGGCCAGTGGTCAAAAGTGCTAGGTTAATGCAATATGTTTTGAATATCAAGCTTTTGTGGATAGTAACACTTGGACATTAGGTCATCCTCCTCTCAGATGATAGAACATAATTGCATGTTGATGGCGGTATTGAGCACTATAAAGCATGTTTAATTGCATAAGGGTTTGGATAAAAGACTAGGATTGACTTTGATAAAGATTTAGAGGTGTTATTGGCACAAGTGTTGAATGTAGGTGATGATTGTTTTACACTCAACAACTGCTTTAAACCCATTTGGTAAATATTTTTAATGGCAGCTGATAGCTGATTGTGCTCTTATTCTGCTGTTGATCCCATCAGCTATATTTTGGAGCTTTTAACCAATAATTGGCTATAATTTTTTTTTTATTTAGACCAATTATCTTCTTTAAACAACATTAAACTTCCTATTTTATTTAAAACCTAAAACTATAAAACTTTAACCTTTTACATATTTTTTTATTTTTTGCACAATAACTTCACAGTCCAAGATTCTATATAGCAGGTATTTTATTTTTCTTCTACTATTTATATAATTTTTGTATATTGCTAAATTTTGAAGCAGCTATAATGGTAAATATAGGCACAGTAGAATATATGATAAAAAATTTAGTATGATCATAGAAGTAATTCTTTTTCTTTTCTTTTTTGGAAAAAAATTAATAACAATATCATCATTGGCCAACTAGTAATAAGGTTTTATTTTATAATTTATTTGTGTTTTTAAATTTTCTAGAGTTACTTTTTAGTTAAAAGTGGTGATTATAAATTTAATTAGTGTTTACTGTAATTGTGAATTACTCATAATAGGTCTTATTCTTTACCTTTACAAATAGTTGTCAACCGGTGATAATAGTAATTATGTTTATTCTTTTCCATTTATCATGTTTACAAATATTCTTACAAGCAAAATTCATATATACCTTTATATTATCAATAAATTAAACATTCTGTGTAGTACACAAATTTTGAAAGTTGCCAACTTTATTTTGCAATCTTTAAGGTGCTAGTTCATGATTAAGGATGTTGATCTATATTGCCATTCATACATTATTATATGAATGATAATACTCATCCACTCTAGAAATTAAACCTCAAGTTTATAGGTTTATGTATTTGTAATGCAAAATTGGATGGCAAATTTTCTTGTTTGCTCATGGTTACATTTTGTGATGTGGTGGCTAGTCTTTAACAATTTATTTTAATTTTAGGATAGAAATTATTATACGTTATAGCTTTAATCTACACTAAAGTTAATGTATAAATTATTAGAAATATTTAATAGTGCATATATATAAAAATATTTTATGATGCTTTTGTAACACCCTAAAATTTATAATTTATATTTTCCTAAAGTTATTAAGTATTATAATTATTAAAATATACTTATTTGATATTTTATTTATGTTTTAGATTTAATATGAGTATTTAAATAATATAAGAGCAAATTTTTTTCAAGAAAAATGATTTGGATTCATATATATATATATATATTGAACAATGTGGTGAATTTAATTTTAAAAAGGGGTGAAATATTTTCTAAGTAGATTTTAAATTTATTTAAGTGTATGTGATTATAATTCTTAATGATTTATTGTATTTAATAGATATATTAATGTCTTAAAAACAAATGATTTTGTAGTTTTGAGATTATTATTTTAATTACAATTATACTATATATTATAAATTAAGTTTAATGAGTTATGTTTGATAAACATTATGTTTGATAAACATTATATATTTAAGGGTTTAAGTTTAACAAATTTGTGGTTATATATTTTATAATCTAAAAATTTAAAGATATAAAATTAATTATTTAAGTATAAATTTAATATAGAGTAATAATGTTGTTAAAAAATATAATATATTTAATTATGAAGGATTTAAATCATATATCTTAATATAATTAATTAAGAAAGTTATTATGTTAGAAGATTTTATTAATTTTGAGAGATTAAATTAATTTATGAGAAATATTTTGTGTTATGAAAATAATTGATTGAAAATAATTTATTATTTTATTTCAATAAATTTAATATTAATTTATTTTATTGAATATATTATATTTTTGTTTAAGAAAATTTATTTGATTTAAGTTACTTTATGTATTTTATGAAATTAAATTAAATTATAATTAGAGGCTTTATTATTATGAAATTTTAATATTTAAATGTGGAGATTTTAATTATAAAAATTTTAATTATTGCATGGTAAACATTTTAACTACAAGAATTATAGTTTTTAATATTATAATAATCAATATTATTATCTTTATAAATTAAAAAAAAAAAAAACACCTTAACAATTCTTGTCGTTTTGGCTTAAAGCCAAAACAGAAGCCCAAATGTCCCGCACCATAATGCACCAAAATGGTACATGGTGCATATGAATGAGACAGAGAGAGGACAGATGGTCGTCCCGTCAAATGCCACTAATTGCGATGACAATGCAAAACCGATGAAAATAAGGGTAGAATTTTCAAACGGTTATAACTTCTCAACAGTAGTTCTGTTTTAAGCGATTCAAATTCCTATAGAAAGCTCTCTTCATAAGTTTTTCATGGATACCTGATTTGTCAATAACGGAGGTTGGACGATGGCACAATGACAAGTCAAAATTTCAATCAAAACTTAATTTTTTTTAAGATTTCGAATATGATGACAATTTAAATTTTTACGAACTTTTAAGAAGACAATTTATGAGATGGTTTTAACTATTTTCTCAATGGTCATTAGCGGTAAATTCTACCCATCATAGGTGGCTGTTCCGGTGGCAACTCTAATGAGGTTCAGGAGGTGAATCGGGATAAATGTGTTTCTCTTTCTCTTAGTTGTATTGTTGTAATTTTCATGAACTTTGGATCTCTTTATAAGATTTTATGAATTTTTATTTATTTTTCGATAAATATAATTTGGGTCTCAAATTATGAAATTAATGTTCATTATAAGTTTAATGATTTGGGAATAGATTACATACGTATATGATGATACTAATTATTTTGTGGATGGAGAAATTGGGATTTAATAGTAATTTTAGATTAAATTATAAGAATTGAGGGAGTTTATTTTCATTAGAAAAATTAATTAGAATTAATAAATTTATTAAGGAATGTGAAATTATTAAGTGTATTTTATGGAGTTAATAAAATAACTATGAGGGTAATCTAGTTACTTTGAAATTTAATCATGGATTGAAAAGTTCATTAAATTGGAGGATTTAATTAGATTTAAAGAGATTAATGATAATTAATAATGATTATGGTGTTATTTAAGGATATTGTGATCAAAATAGAATTTTAGAATTAAGTGATGAATATTAGAGAAGTAGTTGAGATTAAATGAAATTATTGGATATATTATTTATAATTATTTAATTAATATAATTGATTAGTTTAATTGAAATATATTATTAATTATATGATTTTTGAAGATTATTATTGATTAATTAAAAATAAATTAATGTGTTGGTATAGTTATTAATTAAATTAATTATTATTTTTATGAATGTTTATAATTATTGAAAGTTACATGAAGGATTATGTTGATAATTTGAGAATGATCAATTATTAAATTATGTAATGTGTTTGGTCAAGTGCATGAGAAGTTCGGAGACCAGACTTAAATTGAGCGATGTTGATATATATTATAAAAGTGTTTTTACAGGAAATTGACCGGTTTTACGAGGGTTATGTTCAATTTTTAAGGGACATGCTATCAAAATTTCGTTAGAAATTTCAGTGGGAATTGAAATAGAAATTTATGAAAAATAATAATTTTAGAAGTAAGGTTAGGGATAATATTCGATATTGGTTCTAATAAATTATATTTCTCTATTAAACTCTTTTACCACCCAACTTGCACCATCAGAAGCGTAGGATAATTTCACAATGGTTGACCTTTTGTGAGTTAATATTATATACATTTATGACATACTAGCTTGACTTGACTTATCTTGCGAATGAATATTATTATTGATGTTGCATTATTTGATTATATGTGTGTATAATAATTTGTGATATCGATGTGAATGATTTGTGATATTGATGTGATTGTAAATTAAGAACATTAGCAGAATATGCCACCCGATGGTTTACATCAAGATTGAGTGCAAACCAGTTTGATTAGATATAAATGATTGTGATTGAGTAGTACCCCAATTGAGCTTGCTTTCTAGGCTTAAGATATTAAAAATATCATGATATGATAATGTCTTGATTGAGCTTCCTCTCTAGGCTTATGATATCCTTAGTAGAGCTTGCTCTCTGAGCTTAGGATATTAAAATATTGTAATCTAATGAGATTATGAGCACCTTGATCGAGCTTACTCTCTGCGTGATGATACATTGAAATAAGTAAATTGGTTAGCGATCCTGATCGAGCTTGTTCTTTGAGTGCTAATCAATTTGGATTAAGATACCCTAATAGCTATTAGTGTTGGAGTGTAGGGTTTTGTTCTCATTATCATTCCATATGCTTGATTGTGTTGATGAATTGTGCACATGTGTACACACACACACACACACACGTAATCCTAAAATCAACGTACGAGATTAATTCACAAAAGTTATTTAGGATTGTAAAAACCTAGACACACACACACACACACATATCAATTTTTAATTTGTATCAACCGTCAATAAGAAAGTAGGAACCAATTATCAATTTTTAATTTGTATCAACCGTCAATAAGAAAGTAGGAACCAATAAGTCCAAAATTCTTATATAAATTAACATTATTAGATCCAAACTTGCCATTAAAACTACAAACATCTAATTTAGAAATTGAAATAAGGTTTCTACTAATTGAAGGCACATAAATAATCTCAGATAGGTCCATACAATAACCACTATATAAATTAAATGGTAAGTCTTTATTCCTTCTATCAGTGTTGTCATACGATTTCCCATAAATAGAAAATCACTTGCTGCGTTTGTGTTTCAGATCATAAGCAATCCTTGTATTGTATTACATACATGAGTAACATCAAAATCAATCCACTGAGTATTATTAGGAACTTTTGTTAAGTTCAATTAAAAAATCATAAAAACAAAATGAAAGATACGTTTCTTTTCTAACCATGCTTTACATTTCAAACAATCTTTTTGATAGTATCTTTCTTTCTTACAAAATGATATCTATCAATCTTTCATTCCTTTTTGTTCTACTTGAGAAGCATCCATAGGTCTTTTTTTTTTCTTAAACTTGTTGGCTTTCACGTTTATTCCTTTTCTAGCTACTTGTCTCATGAGGTTGACAGTATGGATCCCTTGATTCTTTAATCTTATTTCCTCTTGAACAACCTTATCGAATAATTCATTAACATCTCACTTATTCTTTATAGTGTTATAATTAATTTGAAAAGCCTTAAATTTAGGAGGAAGTGAATTTAACATAAATTGCACTAAGAATGAGTTCTCTACTACCATTCCTAAGGACTGAAGTCTTGTTACAATGTTAATCATCTTGATGATATGTTCTTGCATACTCTTTGACCCATCATACTTCATATTCATGAGCTTTTCCATTAATAACCAACGAGAGATTTGTTTATGACCAAAAATGTTTTCCACAAATGTAAGAAATTCTTTAACATTTTCAGTTTTTTGGAATGGTTGACTTAATGTTGTTGGCAATGATCATTCATAGAAACTTTGGGCATAATTTGTTACTACGTTCCCATGCCTTAAAGTACAACGTCTTAGCTTCATAACTTGAATCAGTAATAGTAATGGGTTTATCTTCCAGTAATGCTAAGTTGAGATCCATTGAATCTAAGTGAAAATCAACTTGCTCATGCCATTTAGAGAAATTTGTACCATTAAATACAGTAATAGATGATGCATGTAAATGAATTGCAACAACTATAAAATGCAAGAAAATGCTCACAATCAATACAAATTGGGTAACATAATAAAGTACAAAGTTGTTCTCCTTTAAGTAGATATTACAATATACTTTCTACAATAAATACCATGCATATAAATTTAATGGGTAGTTACCATATTTTAATTTAGCACATTTAATATCTTTGGATAATCAAACATATTCAACTAAAATATAATAACATACCCCAATAATGTTTAACAATCATAAAATAATAATTTACCTTTGGGTTAAGTTCTAACAATTGTCAAACCTTAATTTATTATTATTTATGGTACTTCATCAATAATATAAATAATTGACGATATTCATACATGTAATAAAATATTGTAGTTTAAGTCACTTTGGCAGCTGTAAACTATAACAATAATTACTTGTATTTGTTCATAATCAAATACAATGAAACATAAAACCATAAGAGTTTTCATTTGATGACAACCAATTTATTTCAATGCATAGAACCATGATGTAAGTCATGTCCTTATTCTATCATAACATGATCACATAAGAAGTTATCCAAAAAATTATAGCAAAACTACATAAATGAAATATCTAAGGGCAAACAACAATAAATTTATAAATATAAAGAAAACTTCAAATATAAACTCACAAATCAAGTGATTTCTATCATTATGCATAGAGAATACTCAACTTATTCAATACTGGTTCTGATACCGCTTATTAGAGTTAACCATAATAAGCATCATAAAAAAACCCCTAAAACTAAAAGTCAAGTTATATATCATAATATCAAGTATTACAAATTTGATGGCCAATTTCCTGCATTCAAGTATAACCAAAACCAAATTTAGTTGTCATCCATGTATGGAAAGGAGTAATAGAACCCAACAACTACACTTTTCTATAAGATGATGTTGTATTGATCTCCCCTATCAGAGTCATCCTTTGCTCATCAAGACTAGAAGCTTGAACATCTCTTGGTAGCCTAATATCATTCCTATTCTTATTAGTTTGTTTCTTATAAGTATCATTACCTTAACAATTCATCAATACTGAATGAAAGACCTAATATATCATAACCAAAGTTGGCTGCAAATTCTGAGCCATTTAAACTTAACCCATCTCTATATTAGTAAAATTCATCAGTATTAGCTATACAATTCTCACAACCAACTACCATATTATGAGTTCCCGTAGGGATTAGATGAACATCTAACACTTCAAGTATGACATCAATAGGGTTCTCTTGAAAAGACGTGCCATAGTCAATCTTGATGTCATGTTAAGCAACAACATAATTCTCTACCTTTCTCTTCATTTTTGGAAGACCTTTAATATTTTCCTCCTTTATAATAGTCTTCTCCTTGTCATCCTTATTGGCAGCAAAGCGATCCTTTTTCCTTAATTAACAAATACCAAGTCAGATTTCATGTTAAGAAACTTGTATTCATGCATTATCCAACTAAAATATTCTTCTGAAAAGATTATGTTCTCATAGCGAAACCTCTTCTTCTTTGTTTAATGCTTTTAACTCCTCCCATTCTTGCAAACCTTAATCTTTGTATTTATTCCACTATCTTTCCTATGCCAAATCCCACCAGTAGCCCTAACATTACAATGGAAGTTTGAACCTGTCTTAGTTTTTTTTCCTAAGAGTGGCGAAAAAGTAGAGATAATCTATCCCAATCAATTAATTGCCACCAAATTAATCCCAAATCTCCTATGGCTCTTTCTAGCCATACAAGTCACAATATTGGATGATGTTGTATTGACAAAAGAGTAAAGTATTAGTGATTTTATGGTACAGATAATGACCAACTACATCAAAATCCTCAGGTAGAAACTTGTATCCAATCGATAACTCCATTGTTATAGAAATTGTAGGGTATGATATAGTGGAAGGATGATTTCTTTATGGTAAGGTTTGGAGTTTTGAAATGGTTTTGAAGCCTTGATTTCCATTTAGAGAACATAACTTGCAATTCAACATATGTATATATTATGCAAAGGCGATTCAAAGCATTGATGAAAGGAACACTGAGGATTTGCTAAAGTATAGATTACTATTTACCCCTAGACTTTATGATTTGCTATTATTCTATATTTATATATTTTTTATTTATTTTAAATTTCAAATTTAGAAAAATAAAAAAATAAAGATGAATATATAAAAAATAAAATAAATGATAATATAAATTTATTATTATTTTTAATATTAAAGTAATATGTTAAAATAAAATAATATTAATATAATTAATATATAAAATATATTATTATAATGATATTAATTATTAATATTAATATAAATTTAATATATATATATATATATATATATATATA
>CATIWR010244692.1:0-36539 GCA_949677035.1 Omphalea diandra | reverse complement strand
ATTAAGAGTCTTGTATTCATCTTCTAATTTTGAGCACCTTTTCTTATAAGTTTTTACTTGTGACTTGTACTTGTCACATCTCATGGTTAGAGCCTCTAGAAGCTCTTCATCTATTTCATCAAATTCAAAATCAGAATTAGAATGAGAAGAAGTACTTACCTCATTTGTTAAGTCCTCTTGTGCCATGAAGCATATGTTAGCTACTTCTCCTTCTTTTTCTTCTTCACTTAAGCTATCATCCCAAGTTGCTGAAAAACTTTTCTTCTTCTCCTTGTCTCATCTCTTCTTCTTCTTTAGTTTGGGACATTTATACTTGATATGGCCTTGCTTGCCACATTCATAACAAGTGACTTCATTAGATTGCTCTCTTAGATTAGGAGCTGTCTTCTTGAAGCCTTTTCTTTCCTTTCTTCTCTTGACCAACTCCTTTGTCCTCTTTGAGAGCATTGTTAGCTCTTCCTCTTCCTTGTCACTTTCTTCATCACTTGAGGTGATCTCTACCTCCTTCTCTTTTGTTGAGGCCTTAAGAGCCATAGTTCTTCTTTCCTTTTCTGGTTTATCTCCTTAGCCTCTTAGCTTCTTCATTTGTTCATCTTTTTGCAAGGCCAACTCATGAGTTAAGAGTTTGCATATCAACACATCGGTTGGAACCTTTCCAATTTCTAGATTGACTCTTGTATGCTGCAAACTCTAGCACCAAATTTATCTAGAGGTAGAGTTTTAAGGATTTTTGTGTTTACCTCATAGATAGTAAGAGTTCTTCCAAATTTCTTCATATTGGTGACAATGGATAAGAGCCTGTTTGTCATTTCAGTGATGCTCTCATTGTCTTTCATCATGAAGAGTTCCCATTCGGTGACATACATTTTCAATCGGCTTGATTTGACTAGAGTTGTGCCTTCATGATAGTTCTCTAGAGTCTTCCAAATAGCATGAGCTGTTTGATAGTATTGCACTCTTCCAATCTCTTTTATAGAGAGTGAGCTTAAAAGAATGGCCATTGCACTATTGTTCTTGCCATTTGATTTTTGGTGTGCTTCAACCCATTCGTCCCTTGGGATTAATTCTTCATTACCATCCACAACCCTGGTGGGTGGCTTCTATTCCTTGATGACCACATCCCAAAGGTCTATTATATCTATGTTAAGATAGATTTCTATCCTATACTTCCAATGAGTATAGTTGGTTCCATCCAAGTGTGGCCTTAGGTGTGAGTGGATTGCTTCCTGTGCCATGATCTTGTTTCACCCAATGAAGGTTTGATATGTGAAAACCTTGCTCTGATACCACTTGTTGGCCTTTGGCACCAAGAAAGGGGGTTGAATTGGTGTATGAAAATTTCTAAAAACACAGAAGTGAGGAGGAAAAATGAAAAGATTGAGACAAGTGATTTATAGTGGTTCGGGTATTAACCAACCCTACATCCACTCCCCAGTTCACCAATTGGGTATTTCACTCAATCACCAGTGTTTTAAAAGCTCACACTCAACTTAGTGTTTAGGCTCACACCAAACCTTACGACTTGTGTTTTACAGGCTCACATAAAAACCTTTTACAAGTGTTTTCAAGGCTCACATTAAAACCTATCACAAGTGTTTTCAAGGCTCACACTAAAACCTATCTCGATGTATTTTATAGGCTCACACAACAACCTTACAATATGGTGTTTAATGCTCACACCTAATAATTAACAATCTTATAAAGAAAATTGAAAGAAATGAGTAGCAAAGATTGAGAGCTTTTTCTCTTGATGATGAATTTCTTAACCTTATCATTTATTAATGTTTGGTGGAGTATTTATACCCAAATTCCACCAAAGAGACTAACGGCTGGTCCAATGGCTAGTTTAATGGCTAGTATAATGACTAGTTTGACGGCTAGTATAACGACTAGTCTACATTTTCCTTATGAAAGTCAAAAGTTGCGGCTTTGTGTCTAACGGCTAGTTCACGTGGTAGCTTTTCATTAGTGCTTCAAAAAAATATAGTCATTGTATTTCTTCAGTCAGTATAAGTTGCGGTCATGATTTTCATTGTACAGACCGCTATCCTGACCGAGAAACAGCCTGCCAAATTGTGCAACTTTCACTTCTCAAATCTCGGTTGCTACCAACATGTAGCCTTCGTGATTTTTGACTTTCAACAGCTTTTTAGGACACTTGTCAAGCTTTAATTGTGGACTTCTTTCCCTTTGAAGCTTTTTGTAATTCGCGGTCGCGACTTCGATACGACACAGACAGCGAATTCATCTGCCATTTTTGGTTTGCTTCATTTTGCTTATTCGTAGCCGAGAATGACTCTGCGATTTAGCCTGTTTGATTTTTGGCAAGTCTTCTCAAGAGTCACAGTCGCGAGTCACTTTGGAGTTAGAGAGATTTTCTTCCAACTTAACTTGAGAGACTTATTTTTCTGCAAAATCAACACTTAATAAAAATATTAGTAATGATAAATCTCCTTTGTCAAGATCAAAAGAGGTTCTAGACTTAGGATTAACCATCCTAGTCCAACATCATAGATATTTCCATCACTTTAATTTATCAATGGACTTTAACCTCTTAATAGAGTTTCAATTCCTTAAAACACTTAAGAATACACTTAGTTAATTCTTTATCCTTTGCATATTCAATCTAAGTTATCAAAATAAAAAAAAGGTAGAATGTTGGACTAGGTTGGTCAAACCTACGTCAAAACTCTCTTTAATCTTGACAACATAGATTAAAATATTCTAACACCAATTTCAATTGTTAATCTTATAGAAACTAAGATAGGAACTCATTAAAAGATGAATGGAAGCAAATGATTCCAAGAATGGAAATTGCCTCTTAAATCATGGTCGTAATCTTTAGGTTGTAACCGTTATCTTAGGAAAGAGTTGAATAAAAAATAGTAAGAAAATTCATGGTAGAAGTTGTGATGCAAGTCTCAATCGTGACCTTTGAACATATTTGGAAGGATTCAAACTCTCAACCAAATGATGTCATGTGTTCAAAGACATGTTGGAACATCAAAATTCATGATAATGAAAATGTGGTAGAGACCACGAATTACCTAAGGCAACATCTCTAATCTCTCAAGCGATTCTGTGATGAAGATGGTGTCTAACAGTATGAAATCATGACTACGACTTTCATTCACACTTGAGGGACCTAACCACTAGATTTTTAGAAGAAGCAATAAAGAAATGACATATGGAACTTATCGTTAGATACAGTTGAAAATCTCCATTGTGAATAAGCAAATTTTAGGCTAATATGAAGATCGCGATCACGAATGGGTGTTCTTAGCCATAACTTTTGTTTGACAAGCATTAAATGTTGGATTTTACCACTAAGTTTTAACATATGAAGATAGCTTTATTTGTAATGTCTCTTTGGTGGTTGAAACTTATAAAAACTCCATCAAATGGACATAAATGCAAGAGAATAACATTTGTTGAGGTCAAACTCTTACAAATTAATTTCTCAACTCTTTCTCTCTTAATTACTCTTTATAATTTAAGTTGTAATAGGTTTGGTGCAAGCCTTTAAACACCTTTGGGGATTGGGTTTGAGAGTGAGCCAGCAAAACACTCTTGTATAGGTTTGAGTGTTAGCCTTGAGAAACACTTATAAGGTTGTGTATGAGCCTTTATAAATGCAAATTGTAAAGTTTGGTGTGAGCTTGTAAAAACACCATTTAGAATTAATGAAACACTCAATTGGAAGAATTGGGGAGTGAAAGTAGGGTTTGTTAACACTTGAACCTCTATAAATTCTTGTGTGTTCTATTCTTCTACTCTTTCTAAGCTTGCATCACTAACCTTAGCTTCAAAAATTTTAATTTCCCACCAATTTAACCTTCCCCCCCTCTTAGTGCACAATGGCCAACACTCTAGACAACCTAGATGAATAACCATATTTCATAATAATATAAAATTGAAAAATCCAAACAGTTGAATGGCCTAGCAACTATGGAACCACCTAAGGAATGACCAAAACAGAGAAGCAATGGTCAAGTGAATGGCGCATTCACTATGTAATAGCATCCCAAGCTCACTCTTTATGTCTACTGACTCATTTTTAGAAACTTTTCCTATAAATGGACCATCATCTAAACCTTTTCCAAGGTTAGAAATCAAAAGAAAGTTATTGCATTTATTTGAGCTTTAATCTTTTCAATTTGGATTCAGCCTGTTTTTTTAAGAATTTGTAACTAACTTTTGAGTTAGTGAGTATAGGCTTTCTTTATGCATTAGATTATTTTTGTTACCTAATTTAGACGTTTAGACACTTCCTTTGGTTAAGCCTTTTGTAAAGTGATACAGATTGGTATTATATCTTTAAAAATATCAAAGGATGGGTTTTTAACTCTCTTAAACTTTTTTTAGAAAAAAAGAGTGTACACAAGTATACTTAGCTCCAAAAAGGATAAGTTATATTTGATTTTATTGTAAAAGATAGTAAAAAAAAACTTAAGTATAACTTAAGGAGTAGTTGTAGGTATTGTTAGCTAAACTGTTATAAATCTTTATGTTGATTTTACTCCTATACTTTCACTTTTTAATTTTTAGAAGTAACCAACTCACCTCTCTCCTCTCTTGGGTTACCGTCCTTACCTCAACGAATTTATTAGGAATTAAAGCTCAATTTCTAGCAAGTGATTCCATTCCTCAAATTTTTTTTGGGGTAAAGTGATATTTAGTGATTGGTAGACATAATCATCACTGAAATTTCCTCACTAACTGAAACGAATAAACTCATTATATTTCGGATCCTAGTTAATGCTAAAATTGTGTTGTTAGGAAACAAGTTTATTAAATTTCAATTATGGAGTATTATCTATGTGTATATGAAAATCTCACATAAGAGTTGTATGAGTGATTCTTATGACTTGAGATCACCATAGTGTTTTATCATGCAAGTATTATGCTTTAATTTGTGACTTTAATTATTCTAGCCATGGATCACTCATAAGACATATTTTGAATATAGCATGAACTTAATATAGGTAATGGGTGATCAAGATATGATTCACTAGCTTAAGATATAATGGGACACCTTATTTATTCTTAATTAACATTGATTTAAAAATCTTTACAGGGTTTGATGGATTAATAGAAAATGTCTTTTATTGCATAATCAATATGAATGATTAATAAAAAGAACTAACAAATACTAAACTATCAAAGGAGATATTAATTCATGATTTAGGTTTGATTAATGAGAGGCATGAAATACATTAATAAAGTTCCTACCAAGAGTTAGATCAAGCCACCTTAATCCTTCTTAATAATTGAGTGATCATGATGTGTAGCTAGAATGCTAATCATGACTTTTAAATATGAGTTAATTAATTTAAAAATTAATAATGAATTAAATTAAATTTATTTTATCCTTTTTTAAACTTATTGATTTAGAATTATAACTTATATTTAATGTTAATATGTTAGGAAGCCCAATTGATCATATACAATAAGATATAATGATAAATTAATACAAGATTAAGTAAGAGTTACTTTATTAGTAGTTTTTATACTTATATAGGACTTAATTGTAAGTGTTAAATAAGTTTGGGAATAAGGCTTATTGATGCTGACTTATCCTAGTAGGACTGTGCTTAGGTGATATCTTTTATATAAGAATGTGAAGCACTAAATAAAGAGAAGGAGGGAGTGAAATTAAGAATTTTGGCTATGCCAAAAATAAGGTAGGTTTCTCTTCATAAAATTCAGCCAAGTGAAAAATAATAGTTCTTTCCTCTTCTCTTTATGATTTCTAGCATTTTAGCTACCCTTCATCTTCTCTCTTGAATAATTTAAAAGATTTTTCTCTTTGTTCCTATACAAATTACTATTAGAGGTTAGACTTGAAAAGTTTAAAGATAGTTGTGGTTTGTTATAGCCTAATCGCATGTAAGATCTTTTTATCTTAGTGTAATAAATTCTAAGAGGTAAATTTTTTATGGTTATTTATTGGGTTCTTAGTATTATTAAACATTAATGTGATCTTATAATGAAAATCAATTAAAATTTTAAATTATTATTCTCATTATGTATGTAACTTAGATTATCCAGGTATAAAATTTCCAACAAAAACATTGAGAGTCAACCGGTTAAATTGAATTATGATATTCGACATAAATTGATACGGTTGACTAAATCCTGTTTTATAATTCAATAATCTCATCTTAAAAACAAAAAGGGTCATAACTACTTTTGATTTCCTAAAGAGCATAAAGACTACATCTTTTGAAGAAAATTAAAGAGAAAATAGTTGTCTTAAAACCTAATCTATCAACTACTGATGTTGTTGCATATTACACCATTGAACAAGACTAGCTTGCCATGATGGAATCTCAAGAACAATTTCTAAATAAACGCTTAGTAGTCTTTATAGCTACCCCATACCTCTTACACATTAAATCACAAGCAATACCCTTATAAGCTATACTATAAGAAACTAAAAGTGAAGATTTACATAATCTTTGTATGTTGTGTTATGCATTAAAGGGCAATTAACATTCTAAATATGATGCAAAGGATTTCATTAAAGGAATTACAACTTGATAAAGAGAGATAAGATGCATGACTTTTTAAATTTAAGAGCTATTTGATACCCATTCTTTACTGAATGATAACCATGTCCATTATGGTGACATACTTAGTGATCCTTAAGTTGACAATTCAAATTAGAATTGGTAAGATTTGATCACATTCAATAGGTAAAAATATTTGTTTAACCAATTCAAGATTCCATTTTAGCCTATCATTAGTCCATAGGACAAAGATAATAGAGGAGATATCAATGATAGAATTAGGAGACTATCCCTTAAATCCATTCTGGAAGCCATAGATCATACCAAATATGAATAGTTTGCCTATCCTCAATTAACCAACTTGATATATTTTTTTTTAATAATCCCCTTACTTTTTAGAATACTTCTTTATGTATAACTTGAGAGATAACTCTTATTTGCTTCAAAGAAAGATGACCAAAGATAATAACAAGTTTTGAGAGTTCTTACTAAAAGAGAATTATCATTAGAATGCAATCTCTAGGCTTATTTAACTAATATAGAGAGTTAAAATAATTCAAGTATCAAAAACCAAGCCTTCATTTCTTCTTATTCAAAATAAGCTTGTCTTAAGCTATCTAATGTATCTTCCTTTCATTCTTTTGTTATTCTTAACAAAAATTAAAAATTAAAGAATTAACACAATTATAAGTGGCCATAGGCAATAAAAAGTAGCTTATGAGATACATTGGAATTAATTAGGCTATCACTTTAATTAGCACTTCCTTCCCTACCCTGGATAAGAAACATTCTTTTTGGCCTTTTTCTTCACTGTGCCTCTAGAATCCTAAAAATGACCTTTTTTGATCTACTAAGAATTGTTTGGAAGAAAAAAGTATTTGTTATAATGCTTCACCCATTTTACACTAATATTAGAAGCAATATGCAATTTGAAAAAGTTCGAGATGTTCTTATTGGAAGCAATCTCTAATGTCTCCAAACTTATTTATTAACTAGAAGATAGCTCATGGGATTTCAAAATGTTATAGATTTGTTATGCTTTAGAAAAAAGGCCTTACAAAATAGAATATTATCATTTATATAAAAAAAAGAAATAAGTGAGAGATAGGGGGAGCATAATGGAAACTCTAACCTTATGGATATCCTCAAAGGTATAAGCATCCACAAGTAAATAAGAAGGATCTTTAACACAAGGAAGAAATAAAATAGGGGGAATGAGGGTCCCTCTAATAAAGGCCCTAGAAAGTGAGAAAGTTTTTTGTAGGATCCCATTTAGCAGTATATAATAGGAAATAATACCAACAGATCTCGTGACAAGATCAACCTAGGATGCATCAAAACCAATTCTCAACACAATACTCTCTAGAAAAGACCATTCAATCATATTATATGCTTTACTCATGTCATGTTTAAGGGAAAATAGATTTAAACATAAGTTTGAAAATGACATCATAAAGACTAATAGGTCTAAAATCTTTAAGAGACCTAGAACTCTTGATTTTTGGCACCAAAGTAATAAAAGTAAAATTAATAATAGAAGGATTAACATTATTACTAAACATATCTAGGTCATAATGAATAACATCATCACCTATACTATGCTAAAAGGATTGGAAAAATATGGTAGACATATTGTTAGGACTTGGAGCTTTAGTAGATGACATGTCTTAAAGTAGTAACCTTTTTTTTCTAAAAAGAAAAAAAAAAGGCTTAAAAAGCTATGCATTCATCTAAGGAGTAACTTTGGTAGACATACAGTTGAGAATAGATTCCATATTCTTTAGATGCAAAGATGAGAATAATCCCTTAAAGTAAGAAGTAAAAATAATGCTTATCTCATTTAGATCATTATACCAATTACCATCATCTCCCTGAATACCTATGACATTATTTCTTCTATGTTTATGAACAACTTTCTTTTGGAAAAATCCTACATTTTTTCTCCTTCTTTAGTTATGAGATCCTAAACCATTTCCTACAAATGATTTCCTCCTTATGAATAAACTCTCAAAATTTGATTCTACCCTACAAATTCTTTCTCTAATAATTTAAACTTGTGTCGTAATTTGAAAATTATCTAGTTTATTATTTCTGCCTTATCCATTAGATCAAGCAAATTTAATACCTTGATTCCTTAAATCATCATGATGACATAAATAAAGAGCATCATAAAAATGGTCCATAAGATTGAACCTATGCGGTAACCCACCTTCTTTTCCATGTTAGAATAAGATTTTATTGAAATCACTAAGGACAAATTAGGAAAGGGAGTTTTAATAATATTCTTAGAAAGCTCCCATGTCATAATTTTTCATCTTTAATCAACTAATGATAAATACCTTACACACCCCACATACCCTTATTTTTCCAATTTGAGATCTATGTATCCACTAGCGTAAAGAATAAGACAATGAAACAACAATAGATTCAAGTCCCATAAGATAAAGACCACCTTATCTACTATGTCCTTCACCTTCATAACCCATTTCTATACCATCATATAACCTAAAGATTTATTTCATGGCCTATTTCATATGTATATAACCTTACTTCCATGGAAAACAAGAATAAGAACTTGAGAAGCTCTTTAAAGTATTGACTATTATTAGGTTCTCAAGCCCTTAATAGTTTTAAAATAAGAGACTCACAATAAGATACTCAATAGTCTTTGTCATTACATTAAAGGGTGTTAACTCGTTGTCACTGTCATATCCTTTTCCTTTTTCTCTTTTCCTTAACCTTTAATAACCACTTCCTTACTTTTACACACTCATAATGAATATGTTTGGTTCCAATTTCAACCTCAAATTTAGGGCTTTGGTCATAAATGATTCTAACATGATCTAAGTTCTTATAGTTTTATGGTTAGTTTGATGGTATAATAGAAAGAGGTTAGTTGTAAGGATATGAGATAACATAAGAGAAATATTTTTGAAAAAGATAGAAAGGGTATAGATAAGGATAAAATTATCGACTTTGTGAGAGATCTCAAAGTTTATTCCAATGTTTGGCAGGTGAGATTTAAGATTGTTTATATTCAGTTTTAATAGGGGTGGGGTTAGGACAAGGTAGATTTTCGGACTTGTGTGTTTAGATAAAGAATATGTCTCATGTGTTTTGACAATCGCAAAAGCAAGTGTAGTGAGGAGCTACATCTACTTTTATGTAGCTCTCACAGTAGAGTTTAACTGCCTTAGATGCTATAATTTTTAGATATAAAATTTATTTAAATGATATATAGAAAGTGAACAAAAGAATGAAGATATTCTGTAAATGAAGTGAAGAAAGTTGGTGTCTAGAGCACATAACTAAATGTAGTCTAGTATGGTTATTCTTACCATGAGAGTCATGTTTAGCTCACTGATAATTTTTTTTGAAGATATATAAAATAAACAAAAAAGATACAAAATTGAATTGAAAAGATATAGAAAGTGAATATTTAAGTGAACAAGTTCTATATTTGGTGTAAAAAAAAAAGGCAGCCAAATGTTGTCTTAAGTGCTACAACATTATTATTATAGCTCCTCGCTACACCTATAAGTGTTTTATGGTTTGTTGTGACAAACGAAGTAAAAGATTGTGCATGGGTTATACAAGTAATGAAAGGGATTATTAGGGATGTCAGGTTTAATGATGAGACATCAAGTTGGTGTAAGCTTGGAATTAAGTTTGAGACATCTTGGTGATTTTGGTTAGATATGATAAAGGTTGGTGGGATGTGTTACTATATTAAACATCAATGGGGTAAGTGGTTTTTGGAACATTGGCATTTATAGGATCAAGTTCATTGTTTAAGTTTTATGAATTAGAAGTTTACAGACCATGAAGGATGTCTCTCTTGGGTTTATAAGGTTGAGCATTTTGTTATGGTATTTTACTAGACATTTAAAAGGAGAAGCTCTCAAAGTATCATTCATTGGCTACATGTTCATCATCTATTACATCATAGTTTTTGAATGAGAATCCAAAATAAAAAAATAAAAAATAGGGAGACTTTCAAACTTGAAAAGAATCCATATTAAGTTGCTAGTTGGAGTTCAAATATGAGTGCCTTTTAGAATATGCTTGAAAAGATCAATAAGAGATTTGAATTGTCGGAGCCGACTATAACCCATTCCTTCAACAATGCCAACTTAGATTAATTTACCAATTTTTCTCATTAGAACCTTTTGTAGTAAATAGCTTTATAAATTTAAAAGGTAAGTTTTAAGCTTTTACCCATAAAGGAGTGTGAAAAACCTCATGCTTGAAATATCGCTCACCACTATTAATAGATTTTAACACTAAGAAATTACTTTCAAAATCTCATGGTGCATTATTTATGACCTAATCTTTGTCCTTCACATTTGAAAACTTGAACACAAATGTATCTTTTCACCATTCTTATGTTGTTATTTAATTTTTTCTTCACCAAGCATGAGTCATAGTGTCCATAAAAGCCCTACCATTAAAGGAACATCTAGTCCAAACTTTCACCACCAAATAAAAGAATATGATTATCCTTACCATCACCCTCTTCCAAAACTATAACATAATCCCCAACATCCTAACCTCGATTAAATTGAATCATGTTTTATAAGACGTCATTACAAATATGTTACATAAAGTAATTATCTTGCTTGAAGACCACACCAAAGATTCTAGAAATTTGTAGAACATCATTTACGAATATGTCACATAAAGGAAATATCTCGCTTGAAGTCCACACCAAAAAGATTCTAGAAATTTGTAAACAACCTACTGAGGCCAGAGCCAAAATAGAATGGCTACTACCTAAACAAAATAGTCTATATCAAAAAGTGAAAAAAAATAAAATAAGGGGTGACATAAGAGAAGTAAAATGATATATAAAAGGGTTAATCAATTTGAACCCTCTGGCATTTGTCATATTTAATTAAGTTATTACTTACTTTTCAATATTATATTATGTCATTTATCATATTTGTTCCGTTATACTAAAAAGTCATTTCGTTAAAATCATGAGATGAAATTCAATTTAAAATTTTTTTAAATCCTCAGATAAATAAAATTGTGTTCAACCTTAAACTCATAGAATTTTCCATACTAATAATTAGACAATTTCTATGCATTGACATTTTCTTCTTCTTTTATTTCAAATTGGGGAAACTAATCAAGAATTCAATTTATTTATGTCATTAGTTAGTCTGAAATTTATTAGAATTGGTTAATTAGGTTAATGTTTATCCATTATGTGTGTTGTTTTATAAGAAGAATATCAAATGATAACCTATCAATATAGCAAATAAAAAAATTTATTTTATTTTGAAATTAAATTTCATATTTAATCATCAAAGATAAATGTTAGCTTCCAGTTAGAATCCAATCAATTTTCTAGCTAAGATGATAGTGTGACATTTTTTAATAATTTTTCTTTTAGCACATAAGAAAAAGAAATTTCTATTTTTGTCTAAAAATAATTTTCATATTTATAATCGATAAAAAATTATTTAACAATTTTAAAATTAAAAAGACAATCAAACCAAAAAATCATTACAAAAAAATAAATTCTTCAAAATCCTAGAAAATCAACAAAATCATAATTCTTCAATAAATACCTTCAGAAATTCATTTCAAACAAAACCTAAAATTTACTTCGTCTCAAATTTACATTCACAAAAATTGATGGACATTAGTTTCAAAAAATAATAATAATTTGACATTTTGAGGAGGTAGAGTTTGAAGGGCATGTTGATAAGGAGTTGTCTAGTCTCCCTTTTGACTGTTCTGCAGCTTCTTCGTCGCCGTAATTCTCAACGCTATCATCACGTAGAGGAAGTTTGTTCCAAGTTAGCGATAATCTCTATTGTTGTGGGCCAATTATTCCTTTCTACATTTTACATAATGAAGTGTAGTATATATCATGTCTCTGCTTCATAAACTTCACTCACATGTGAAATTATTGTTGTTGTCTTTCTTACTTTCTGAACATTGATTGTCCATACAAAAACTCATTGAAGAATTTTATTGTAGGTATACTAAACAGAGCATCGAGCTTCCTTTATCGATTTAGTACTTGCCTCAACACTCAATGCCATTATTGTAGTCAGTAGAGTGAGTAATTTTTGATTTTATATATATATATATATATATATATATATATAAGGTAGAATAATTAAGCAAAAAAGAGGGAAATTATTTTTTAAATGATTTGATTGTTTAATCAAATTCAAATTTATTTTTATTTAAAATATCACTATATTTTTATATCTTTAAAAAAATTTATTTATTTTTACTGTGCATTTTCATGTATCTAAATTATAATTATTTATTTATTATGATAAATTATTTATTAAAGATAAAAGTTGTTTATTGTAATAAATAATTTTATATCCAAAATGATATGATATGACTCAAAATGATGGATCCATTTACCATTTATAGCAGTAAGTTTTCTCTCATGTAAGGTAAAGATGAGCTTTCTTGTAGATGAGTTTTGCATGCCTGGTGTTTGATGAAAATTATGAAAAGGATTTGATGAAGTCCATTAATTTTAATTTTGAAATTGTTAAATAATATTTTATTATTTATAAATATAAAATTATTTTAATAAAAATAAAGTTTTCTCTTTTTTGTATATTAAAGAAAAATTATTAAAAAAATATCAGATTTAACTGAAAATTTTATCGAATTTTGATTAAAGATCAACATTGAAATAAATTATTAATTATAATTATTTTAGTGATATAAATTAAAATTTATGGAAAAATTAAAAATTTGAGATTTTTTTTAGGTAATTAAGTCGCAAATAATGGTGCTAAAATCGTCTTCCACCAGGGCGCAGTGGAACATTTGCTAAAACCCTAGCTCCTAAAAACCTACACTGCGTCATATCGGCAAAAAACCCAGACTGCATAAATGGTTCGTAGCATCAAAAACCCGAAAAAGGCCAAGAGAAAGAACAAGGTTCACCATTCTCTCTCGCTTTGCTCTTGATAGTTTCTTTTTTCCTTTTCATTTCTTTTGTTATTGATTTGATAAATTAAAATGCATAGGGATCAAAGAAAGGAGATGGGTCATCCTCCTCATCAATACCGTCGATGCCCACAAAGGTATGGCAGCCAGGAGTGGACAAGCTTGAGGAAGGCGAGGAGCTTCAGTGTGACCCCTCTGCCTACAATTCTCTTCACGCTTTTCACATTGGATGGCCGTGCTTGAGGTTCTTATTTTCTCTTAGTGCTTTGCTTGAAGATTGCGTTTTGTTCTTTCATTGAAGTTGTTTCAGTATTATTCTTATTTTTTATTTGGATGCGTAATAAGACTGTCATTGATTGATTCAATGCTTTCATGTTTTTCTCTTTTAATTTAGAGGAATTATGAATTATTTGTAAACCATAGAATGGGACTTCTGTTATATTGCTTTCATATGCTTCTCATTTTCAAAAAAGAAAAAGAAAAGTTTAAAGCTTAATTTATGTTTCTCATTTTCGAAAATCTTGTTATGGAACTCCATTCTATCATGATTCTTTGTTATGGTTGAGCAGAGCTAGATTTCTCCTAGCATATTGAAGTACAGAAATTGCAATTTGAATTAAAAAGGCTGTTGGCTCCCTTTAGTATGCCTTTTGCACGAGTTACAGTGGTCAACTTCTTGCTACAAAGATTCAGTCTGAGGAATTTGATTCAATGTGCTTAATGTGTTGCACTGGGATACCCAGCACAATTATAGTTGATAGTGGTCGCTAGAAACAGTGATTGAATTAGTTTGGTCATCAAAGAAGAGTAGTTTTGTTTATTTGTAATTGATTTACTTTTGGCAGTTTTGATATAGTGCGTGATTCGTTGGGTTTGCTTCGGACTGAATTTCCCCATACAGTATATTTCATTGCAGGAACTCAGGTGAGATTCATTTCTGAATTTTGGACAGTTGCTGAGTGAACACATTGTGTTTGTGTGTGGATAATATTAACATTTTCTCTGATGGGTAACCTCTTCAGATTGCTTATGTCAATTTGAAGTCTCTGTTAATCAAGAGTTGTAGGGATATTTTATTTCATGATAGTGTTGAATTGCTCTTTAGATTTACGTACTATTAGATATCACCATGGAAAGGTTGGCAAGAAAAATCTGGTTGTTTTTACTTGTAGGAAAGTAGGCTAGTTTTCTGACATATAAAGTATTGTGTTCAAATTTGTTTTCCATTATTTCTATTTATCGCAAATCCCTTGTTTTCTGTTTGGAAGTCATGGAAGCCCCCACTTTGTATTCACTTCAATGCTTTTGGTTGGGATTTGCAGCCCACTTTACTACTTATTTTTTTCATTTTTAATTTATTTATTGATTCTTAATATGGATCTTTGTTTGTTGTTTTTTCAATATGTATCTTTGTTCATCAATTTTTTTTTTTTAAAAAAAAATTCATTCTAGTTTTGGACTCTTGGTGGTTGGTGCTTTGGTTAGGCTTCAACACCTTATATTCCTTTTTTTCCTCGCTTTTTATTTATTATTTATTTCCGTTTCTTTGCTATATCTCGATTAATTTTTTTTTTCTAAAGTTCTTTCTTTTTTCTGTATTTTCATTCTTTTGTTTCATTGTGTTTCAATTTCTTTGTATGCACTATTTCTTTGTAAAATCTCTGACTTTCTAATTTTAATTTTTGTAATAAATAATTTTGGTCTTATTGGTTTCAACTATACAAATAGTTTCATTTAAAAAAATATATATCTTTATCTTACTAACACAATTAGATATAAAGTGTCATTGGCTTAGTAGTAGTGGTTTATTAGTAAATGTTTATCTTGCTATGCAAAAGCGATCAATGATTAATGTGTATGTTTGCTTAGTTTCCTAATTGGAAAATGTGCTATTCTTTTTTCCTCTTGTTATTGAGAAATTATTTCCATTTTTTCAACTTTTCCACAGATATTGGAAGCAGAACATTTCTATGAAAAGTTAAAATGTGACATAGAGAACAATTTTTCATATAAACAGCTTTTTACGGACTTTTTGTTTATGTAGGTGACAAAGAGTAAATAAACTACTGGGGAAACAATATTTATGTTTTTGTTATGTTTTCTTTCATCCTCTTTTTCATTCCCTGTCACATTTATTTATAACAATATCATCCGCAGGCAGAGAAAGCTTCTTGGAACTCTATTGGAATTTTCAAAGTATCTAACATTTCTGGTAAAAGACATGAATTGGTGCCTACTAAAACTACAGCCGGTGTCACTGACATGGATACTGATAGCAGTGATAGTGACGAAGAAAGTGAAGATGAGGGGGCTGCTGGATCTTCGGCACCAACATTGCAGGCAATTTTATGTTTCTTTACCTTGATAGTTAGTCTATTTTAGTGAAACTTATTTTTCATGCTTTTTCATTCCAAGTTTGTATCCACAGTTGCGCAATGTAGGTCATGAAGGATGCGTCAATCGTATACGTGCAATGACACAAAATCCCCATATATGTGCATCTTGGTCAGATACAGGTCACGTGCAGGTTAGACTTGTGTTCCTATGATTTAAAGAAGTTATTTTATATCCACGTTTATTTCTTACATGCTATTCATTTTCCAACGGTTGTGTATCTTCAAAGCTGAAGCAGAATATATTATACCATGGTATTGTTGGAGTTTTAAACCCGAGGCTAGTAGGTTCTGTACATAAATTTTTATCTTGTGATGATAAGTTGCAACTTTGCATGCAGATATGGGACTTCAGTGCTCATCTGAATGCTTTAGCAGAGTCAGAAACAGATGTTACCAAGGGAAGCACTGCAGTTATTAATCAATCTCCTCTAGTTAAATTTGGGGGGCACAAAGATGAAGGTTATGCTATAGATTGGAGTCCTTGTGTTGCAGGAAGGCTGGTCTCTGGTACTCTGGAACATTATTTTATATATTTTTTAAGATTTCTCCCACTTCCCAAGTATCTTCAGTGCTTATCTCCTGAATGCATAAAATGTTTTAACTGTTGGAAGATTTTACTATTTGTTTGAAGGTGACTGCAAGAATTGCATCCACTTATGGGAGCCTACATCTGGTGCAACATGGAATGTTGGCACCACCCCTTTAGTTGGACACACTGCAAGCATAGAAGATCTACAGGTACATAATTTTCTTGCATATCTAATGGGAGTGCTCATGTCTGTTGTTCAATTTTCTTTTAGCATTGTTGTCACATTTTATCGTTGCAGTGGAGCCCTACAGAAGATGACGTGTTTGCCTCATGTTCTGTGGATGGAAGAATAGCAATATGGGATATCCGGTTGGGAAAGTCGCCAGCAATATCTTTCAAGGCGCATAATGCAGATGTGAATGTTATATCATGGAACAGGTATTGGATCTTTATGGTGTTTGATTCATTATTCTTTGCAAATCTTCTTTTTATGTTCTGCAGTAATGATCTCATCTCATCTGCTCTTTCATTGTTTGTGATAGGTTGGCTAGCGTTATGCTGGCTTCTGGAAGTGATGATGGGACATTTTCTATTCGCGACCTTAGATTGCTATCGCAAAAGCAGGTTTGTTTGTTTCTAATACAGTATTATGATGTCTTGTCTTGATAAAGAGTAATAACATCACATAGAACATTCTAGAGCTACAGGATGATCTTTCTAGCTTATCTGTACTAGTCTTTCATGTGCCTTATATGCTAATGTGACCCTGCTCCACCCTCCTGGAATGGATGCTAATCTGAGTTGGTGACTGCTTGATGCAAACAAGGAAAATAGAATTTAGAAATTATTTTAATTTAAAGTTTAATTACGATATTCATATTATAAAATTTAATTAAACTTTAAATTAAAATAATTCCTAAAATTTGTTTCCCTTGTATGCATTACTGCTGTTCAAACCAGCTTGATCCCACTGCTGTTTTTTTTGTTCAAAAGCCGCCTCCCCATCCGTATACCTTGTTCAACAAAATTGTGTTTTATAGAAATCATGGGCGATCTACTAACTGCTAAAATGGTGCTTTCATTGTGAGTTGTGTTTTATGTGGGCAGGAAGAAGATAAATCTGTGGTGGCTCATTTTGAATACCATAAATACCCTGTAACATCAATTGAATGGAGTCCACATGAGGCCTCTGCCCTGGCAGTTTCATCATCTGATAATCAGTTAACGTAAGTAATGCATGAAGAGCAACTTATGGATTATCCATTCCAGGGATCAAATGTTTATGCTTTTTGTGGACAAATCATAGTCCACATTCTCTATCCACATTGAGTTTGCTTGGGTTTTCGGAATTAACTGTTCTATCTCCTCTACATTACCAGAATATGGGACCTTTCTTTAGAAAAGGATGAGGAAGAGGAAGAAGAGTTTAGAGCTCAAACAAATGAGAAAGTAAATGCCCCAGCAGATTTACCACCTCAACTTTTGTTTGTTCATCAGGTACTTTTATTGACTTTTCCCCTGTTGGAACATTCTACTTCTAAATGTTTCTCGTCTCCTTAACTTTATTGCAAACTTTGAACAGGGGCAGAAAGATTTGAAAGAACTTCATTGGCATGGCCAGATTCCTGGTATGCTCGTGTCTACTGCAGCTGATGGATTTAACATTTTGATGCCTTCAAACATTCAGAGTACTCTTCCCTCTGAAGGTGCTTGAGTGTTGAATTCAGTCAACAGAATTTCTCCTGAACTCATTAAAGTGTGATATGGCTGAATGGAGAGTGATGCATTGTTTGATGCACAAGACTAATTTGGAATTTGCTCATTTTGTATTTTCTTTCATTTCTTTGTGATAGCAAATACAAGTACACTTTTCTCCGCACAAAAAAAAAAAAAAAGGTTCTTATGAATCCAACTGGCTTCAGTTTTGTAGTTCATTCATTTTTTGTGGCGAAAAACATAGTAAGGAAGCAAAATGGCAGTTCAAGCTCAGCCGGAAAGGTTTCAACATGAATTGTGGATTGTGCCATTTTACCCTTTCCTGATCCAATAGATAGAGATATAAACAAATTAAGACGGCTGATAAGTCAGTCAGAGATGAATTCAAGTACCAAGATCAATTCCAATATTTAGTCCAATACAATTTGAGGTATACGAGTAATTACGTATGTTGAGTTTGAGTAGTTTGACCGTCAAAGTAGTTGATTTTAAAGGTTTATTAGTTAGTGCAGGTGTGAGCATGGTTGGGTCCAATTTGAGGATTTATAAATTTTTAGATTAAATTGAAATTTTGAAGGGTTTTAAAAATAGAGAGAATTGACACAGTTTTTGACTTGGCTTGATTTTTTTACAAATTTGAGATGGTTAAGTTTGGTTTTTCAAATCTTTTAAAACAATTAGTTTCAAATTGGTATCGATTCGGATATTTGATTATTTCAATTTATTAAAAGAAATTAAACTTTTCATTTTTAGTCTTTATGACACAAAATAAAATAAAATTTATATTTCTTGCATTTCAAAGCTCTTATTGATCTTCACAAGCCTATTCTAAAAGACACTCATATTCGAACTCCAACTAGCAACTTAATATGGATTCTTTTCAAGTTTGAAAAGTCTCCCTATTTTTTATTTTTAATTAGCATTTTGGACTCTCATTCAAAAACTATGATGTAATAGATGATGAACATGTAGCCTATGGATGATACTTTGAGAGCTTTTCCTTCTAAATGTCTAGTAAAATACCATAACAAAATGCTCAACCTTATAAACCCAAGAGAGACATCTTTCATGGTCCATAAACTTCCAATTCATAGAACTTAAACAATGAACTTGATCCTATAAATGCCAATGTTCCAAAAACCACTTACCCCATTGATGTTTAATATAGTAACACATCCCACCAACCTCTATCATATCTGACCAACATCACCAAGATGTCTCAAACTTAAGTCCAAGCTTACACCAACTTGATATCTCATTATTAAACCTGACATCCCTAATAATTCCTTTCATTACTTGTATAACCCATGCACAATCTTTTACTTCATTTGTCACAACAAACCATAAAACAATTATAGGTGTAGCGAGGAGCTATAATAATAATAATAATTTTGTAGCACTTAAGACCACATTTGGCTGCTTTTTTTTTTTTTTGGCACCAAATATAGAACTTGTTCACTTAAATATTCACTTTTTATGTCTTTTCAATTCAATTTTGTATCTTTTTAGTTTATTTTATATATCTTCAAAAAAAATTATCATTGAGCTAAATATGGCTCTCATGGTAAGAATAACCATGCTAGACTACATGTAGTTATGTATTACAGACACCAACTTTCTTCACTTCATTTGCATAATATCTTCATTCTTTTGTTCACTTTCTACATATCGTTTGAATAAATTTTATATCTAAAAATTATAGCATTTAAGGCAACTAAACTCTACTTTGAGAGCCATATAAAGGCAAATGTAGCTCCTCACTACATTTGCCTTTGTGATTGTCAAAACCCATGGGACATATTCCTTATCTAAACACACAAGTCCTAAAACCTATCTGAATATAGAAAATCTTAAATCTCACCTACCAAACATTGGAACAAACTTTGAGATCTCTCACAAAGTCGATAATTCTATCCTTCTCCATGCCTTTTCTATCTTTTTCAAAAATATTTCTCTTATGTTATCTCATATCCTTACAACTAACCTCTTTCTATTATACCATCAAACTAACCATAAAACTATAAGAACTTAGAGTATGCTAGAATCATTTATGACCAAAGCCCTAAATTTGAGGTTGAAATTGGAACCAAACATGTTCATTATGAGTGTGTAAAAGTAAGGAAGTGGTTATTAAAGGTTAAAGCAAAGAGAAAAAGGAAAAGAATATGATAGTGACAATGGGTTAACACCCTTTAATGTAATGATGATGACTGTTGAGTATCTTATTTTAGAACTATTGAGGGCTTGAGAACCTAATAATGGTCAATACTTTAAAGAGCTTCTCAAGTTCCTATTCTTGTTTTCCTTGGAAGTAAGATTATATGTATATGAAATAGGCTATTAAATAAATCTTTAGGTTATATGAATGACATAGAAATGGGTTATGAAGGTGAAAGACATAGTAAATAAGGTAGTCTTTACCTTATAGGACTTGAATCTATTGATGTTTCATTATCTTATTCTTTGTGCCAAATAGATACATAGATCTCAAATTGGAAAAATAAGGGTATATGGGTGTGTGTAAGGTATTTATCATTAGTCGATTAAAGATGAAAAATTATTACATAGGAGCTTTCTAAATATCTTATTAAAACTCCCTTTCCTAAATTGTGCTTAGTGATTTCAACAAAATCTTGTTCTAACATGGAAAAGAAGATGGGTTATCGCATAAGTTCGATCTTATGGAACATTTTTATGATGCTCTTTATTTATGTCATCATGATGATTTAAGGAATCAAGGCATTAAATTCACTTGATCTAATGGATGAGGTAGAAATAATAATATTGGTTTGTAGTTAATGATGACTGAATATATTAATTTCCTAATTCCAAGGTCATATTAGGATATGTTCAGAGCATGTTCCAATATAGCTGGTTCTTATTAAAAACATGAAAGGAAAAAAATCACAACCTTTGTCCATTCCATTTTAAAGCTATGTGGAAAAAGGATACTTGATACTAAGATGTTGTTAAGAACTCATGGTGTTCTTTTAATTTACATCATGTTGCGATTATTTTAGATCAATTATCAATATAAAATGCAACATTAAACTCATAAGATGAAGAGACCTTTTATAATGCAACTTACGAAACTTTGATACTTAGAAGAAACTAGATAATTTTCAAATTATGACCCAAGTTTAAATTATTAGAGAAAGAATTCACTGGGTAGATTCAAATCTTTGAGAGTTTATTCACAAGGAGGAAATCATTTGTAGGAAATGGTTTAGGATCTCCTAACTAAAGAAGGAGAAAAAAATGTAGGATTTTTCCAAAGAAAGTTGTTCATAAACATAGAAGAAACAATGTCATAGGTATTAGGGGAGATGATGGTAATTGGTGTAATGATCTAAATGAGATAAGCATTAATTTACTTCTTACTTTAAGGAATTATTGCATCTAAGGAATATGGAATCTATTCTCAATTGTATGTCCACCAAAGTTACTCCTCAGATGAATGCATAGCTTTTTTAGCCTTTTTTTTTTTTTTCCATTTTAGAAAAAAAGTTATTACTTTAAGACATGTCATCTACTAAAGCTCCAAGTCCTAATAATATGTCTACCACATTTTTCCAATCCTTTTAGTATGTTTTAGGTGATGATGTTATTCATTATGACCTAGATATGTTTAGTAGTAATGCTAATCCTTATAGTATTAATTTTACTTTTATTACTTTAGTGCCAAAAATCAAGAGTTCTAGGTCTCTTAAAGATTTTATACCTATTAGTCTTTATAATGTCATTTTCAAACTTATGTTTAAATCTATTTTCCCTTAAACATGACATGAATAAAGCATACAATATGATTGAACGATCTTTTCTAGAGAGTATCTTATTGAGAATTGGTTTTGATGCATCCTAGGATGATCTTGTCATGAGATGTGTTAGTATTATTTCTTATTATATACTATTAAATAGGATCTTACAAGAAACTTTCTCACTTTCTAGGGGCCTTTATTAGAGGGACCCTCATTCCCCCTATTTTATTTCTTCCTTATGTTAAAGATCCTTCTTATTTACTTATGGATTCTTGTAGCTTTGAGAATATCCATAAGGCTAGAGTTTCCATTATGCTCCTTGTTGGCCTAGGGCATGAAGAAGGGGGGTAGAATTGGTATTTAAAAAAAATTAAAATGAGGGATAAGGTGTTTACGAAGTTGAGTAGAAGAAGAGAATAATAGACATAAGAGTTTATAGTGGTTCGGGTATTAACCAACCCTACGTTCACTCCCCAATTCCCTTGGCATTATTACCAAATGTGACATTTCCACCTTCTTTTTCTTTCAATGCCATGAATAGCTTCCAATTGCCTGTCATATCCTTAAAACATCCACTATCCACATGCCAATTGCTTGATTTATTAGTGGCTGCCATAAATCCCTACACAATACAAATAAATCACTTTTTCTTAGGTACCCAAGCATACTTGGGTCCTAAAAGGTTAGGATGTGTGCATATTTCATGCAATAGTGATATTGAAGTTTAGACTTATGAGTCTTTCTTTTATACACAAACTTAGTATAAGTAGGAGGCCTTCTCATACTTTGGTTATGTAAGTGCATGCAAGTGCATGAGTGATGAAGAGTGGTAAAGAATTGTTTGGAGAATGGAGTTTTTTAGAACTTTTCAACCCCTAGAACACCACAACAAAATGGTGTTGTAGAGAGAAAAAATAGAACACTAGTAGAAATGGCTAGAACCATGCTCAATGAGTATTCTTTACTGAATTACTTTTAGACCGAAGCCATTAATACTTCGTGTTATATTGCAAATAGAGTTTTTAAAAGACTCATTCTTAATAAAACATCTTATGAGCTATAGAATGGTAGAAAACCCAATATATCATACCTAAGAGTATTTGGATGCAAGTGCTATATAGTGAATACTAATGATAATCTTGAAAAATTTGACTCTAAGACCAAGAAAGGTAGATTTTCAAGTTATTCCACCTCTAGCAAGGCTTATAAAGTCTTTAATAAGAGTTCTATGGTAGTTGAAGAGTCTATGAATGTTGTTTTTGATGAATCTAGTAAACTTGATCTTGGAAAATGTATTTTTGTTGATGATCTTGTAGGTGACCTTGAAAAATTAAAGTTGAAAGACACTACAAGAAAAGAGGATAAATATAAGGAGGATGGTGAATCCTCAATAGTAGATGAGGAACCACAACATCAATAAGAAGTTGAGGTAAGTCAAGGTCTACTAAAGGATTGGAGATTCTCCAAATATCACCTAAAAGATTTGATTATTGGTGATACCTCTAAAAGTTTAAGTACTAGATGTCAACTTAATCTTTTAGATAATAGTCTTGCTTTTGTTTCTTAACTTGAGCCAAAATCCATTGATAAGGCTCTTGATGATGAAAGTTGGGTGATTGCCATGCAAGAGGAATTCAACCAATTTGAGAGAAACAAGGTATGAGAACTTGTCCCTAGGCCTAAAAAATACCCAATTATAGGTTGCAAATGGGTGTTTAGGAACAAGTTAGATGAGTAAGGTTTCATCACTAGGAATAAAGCTAGATTGGTTACTAAGGGTTACAACCAAGAGGAAGGCATAGATTATGAGGAAACAATTGCTCCCGTTGCAAGATTAGAGGCCATTAGGATTATTTTAGCCTTTGTATGTCGTATGAATTTTAAACTCTTTCAAATGGATGTAAAAAAATGGAGTAATTGAGGAGGAAGTTTATGTTAAACAACCTCCTGGTTTTGAGTCTTTTAATTTTCTTAATCATGTTTTTAAATTGAATAGAGCCTTGTATAGATTGAAACAAGCTCCAAGAGCTTGGTATGAAAGACTTAGTTCATTTCTTTTGAAAAATGATTTTGAAAAAGGAAAGGTGGAAACTATATTTTTTGTTAAAAGGCACAAGCATGATACACTTATTGTACAAATTTATGTTGATGATATCATTTTTGGTGCTATTAATGAATCTTTTTGTGAGGATTTTGCTAAGTTTATGAATAGGGAATTCAAAATGAGCATGATGGGAAAGCTCAAGTTCTTTCTTGGTCTACAAATCAAGCAAGCCAAAGAAGGGATCTTCATCAACCAAGCCAAATGCACAAAGGAGATACTCAAGAAGTTTGGCATGGATAGTTGCAAAGTAGTAAAAACCCCCATGAGTGATACCATCAAGTTGGACAAAGATGAATAGGGTAAGACGGTAGATGAAAAGAGATATCGAGGTATGATTGGATCTCTACTTTATCTAACTACTTATAGGCCTGATATTATGTTTAGTATATGCATGTGTGTTAGGTTCTAATCCTTTCCTAAAGAATCACATTTAAATGCTATTAAAAGAATTTTCAAATATTTGCATGGCATATTAAACTTAGGTTTATGGTATCCTAGGGACTCATCTTTTAGTCTCTTAGGTTATTCGAATGTGAATTATGCAGGTAGTCTTTTAGATAGAAAGAGCACTTTTGGAATTTATCAATAGTATCTTTGTTTAGTAAAAAACAAGTTTATGTTGCCTTATCCACCGCGGAAGCCGAGTATATAGCTGCGAGTTATTGTTGCACCCAAATCCTTTGGATGAAACAATATTTAAAGGATTTTGGCAAAGTAATTAATCACATTCCCATTAAATGTTATAACACTAGTGTTATCAATCTTTCTAAGAATCCCATCCAACACTCTAGAAGTAAACACATAGACATTAGACACCAATTTCTTAGAGATCATGTCCAAAAGGGTGATGTTGTGTTAGAATTTATTGACACAAATCATTAACTTGAAAATATTTTTACCAAACCTCTCAATGAAGAAAGATTGAACTTCATTAAGAAAGAATTAGGAATGCTTGATGGAAGCTCCGTAAAGTGAAAATTTCATCTTATGTGTTGATTGTTTTTGATACTTGATCTTTTAAGATGTCTTAATTTTAATTGCACTTTTGCTTTTATGTGACATATTTCAATTAATTTAAGCATCAACAAGTGGATCAAAACTTTGAATTTTTCAAAAACTTAATTCTTCTTCTTATCCTTGATGCCTTGTAATTCGTGGTCGCCATCCACTGTTCACGATTGCAAATTAACAGTCCATGACAACCGACTGACAAACGTTAATTCGCAGTGACAATCACTCTCCACCCTGAATTTGGTCAAGAATTAAATTTTTTACCATTGGAAGTGCGTATTCCCAAGGAATTTTGTCCGTTACTCATATTTTTTAGAAATTGCGATTGCTATTCCTGAATTCACGGACGCGAATTTGAGTAACTGCCAAATAATTAAGTGATTTGACTGCCAACTGTTTCCAACTCTTCATCACTATAATTCTAGCAATTTTTAGCCATTTTCACACCCTTTTAATGACTATATAAACCCCCTAAACAATGATTCTTATCACTTCATCCTACTCCAAATCAATTCTCTTTCCAAAACTCTTTAAATTCTCAAACTCTCTCTATCTTCTCACATGGCTCCCAAGAAAATTTCCAGAGCAGAAAAGGGCAAGGTTTTGGCTCAATCTTCTGTACCTCTAGCACTTTATTAATGAAGGGCATCACAAAGGAGGAGAAGAAGTGCTTTAAAGCCAACTCTTTAAAAATCTTCCTCTCCAACAAAATCCCTTTTACATTTCTATTGGAGACTCTTTGAATCAATGCAGAAATTCATGCATTTCTATCGAACTTGGGTTGGAATGAATTAATCTTTCAGGATGAACTTGGTTATGAAAAGGTTGTTAGAGATTTCATATGTACAGTTCAACTGAGTCGCAAAGTAGAATCATGAGCGAGGCAATACGAGTTAATATTTTGCGCTTTCGGGGATCCATACTTTATTACTTTTGAACAAATATCCACCCTCTTCAACCTGCAAGTTGGAGAAAATATCTCATTCATTATCTCCGCTCTTAACTTAATATATTTCAAATTTTGGTCAGAAATTTCCATTAAGACCAAACACGACTCGAAAACCTCAGTAACCAAATATATAAAAACTCTACCCTTTTGGATACTCTATCGTATCATCACCTTTTCCATAAATGCTAGAGGTGATGGTAATGAAAAAGTGTCTCAAAAGGATTTGACCTTTCTATTCTGTCTTGTCAAGAATAAACCCATTCAAACAGGTCAGTATCTTATGGATCAATCGATCCATATGAGCACCAAGCTGAAAAGCCAATTTCTTCTTCCTTCACATATAACAGCCATTTATCGCTTCATAGGGGCACTTGATGAGGATGATGAAAAATTTCTCACCAAGAAACTCCTCCCTTCTTAGAATTTTCTTGACCTTACCTATTTAATAAACGCCAAAGCTATGTACCCGGACACATATGCTTATACCTTAGGTGCTTTTGGGGCTAAGAAAATGGAAACTTCCCAATCTTCCAAAAGAAAGAGGCTCATCATTGAAGAAAAAGCCCTACCAGTCCCCCCTCCTTAACTAAAACCTAAATCAAAACTATCTCTTACCACCATTAACAACAAATTGGATAAGATGATGACGATGATGAAGAAGAGATTCTTTTTTCTCTCACATCTTCATAGTGACATGGTGGATTTACAAGAAAAATTAAGTGTTCCTCCTTGCCATCTTCTAAATTTTACTGAATTTGAAGATACCCAAGAAGAAAAAGGTAATGAAAAGTTGAGGAAGGAGATGAAGCAGAAGGCAGAGACAATGAAGAAAGAGAAGAAACTTTTGGAGATGATGATGACTTTTCAATCTTCTAGAATAGAATTTCTTTACATTTTCTCTTTGTTTTACTTATATAAAGTTGTTGATCCCACAACTTGCTTACAGATGAATAAAAATGTTCATTTTAAATTCCTTGTCTTATGTGATTGATGGAATTTACTTTTATGATTGCAATTCTTATTAATTTTGCTTCTTGTGAACACTTATCTATTTGTTATGCATTTGTTCTTTTCCCTTATAAACCCTCTTTTTAATCTTACCAAAGGGGGAGAGAAAATAACTTGCAAGTAAATAACATAAATTGAGGGGGAGCTTTGTAGTCATTCTTAGAAATTTCACTTTAATTAGTTGAATCTCATACTTAGGGAATTTCACCTTGATCTTTGTTTAGAAATTTTTAAGCATTCATTGAATCATTCACCATTCCAACTTCACAACTTCAAAACTCATGCATTTATTTTCCCTTAGGATCAATCTAAGTTGTCAAAATCAAAAAGGGTGAGATTGTTAGACTAAATTGATTTAACCTAAGTCTTAAATCTTTTTTGATCTTGACAATAGGGATTGATCAATTCTAATTCTTTCGTTAAGTGTTGTTTTGAAGATTATAAGTTTGTTTTTATCATTGGAAATTGGATGGAGTTCAAATCTCTAACCTTGTAAAGTTCACTCTAATTCTTGGTGAGTGTATTGTAAATCACGACTGCGAATCAGTCATAAGGAAGAATAGAGGTAGGCCAGGGGAATTTGCAGACAACTTCATTGCCGCGACACACCCAAAGTTGGCAAAGCCTTAGTGACAGAAGAATTCACGGTGCGTGTCATGCCTTAGTCACAACCGCGAATTTCATATTAACAAAGGAGGAAACCAAAGCCACAACCACAACTTGCCAAGTGTCATAGGTATCCATTGAAGATAAAAAATTATGGGGGCAAAATTTTGTTCGTGACCACAACTCAAGTAGTTGAAGGTTTCTTTTTAAACAGAGGAATTCGTAGTCTCAGTTGCGCCCAAGGCATGGTTGTCTTGCGACTGCAACTTTTGAGTATGGTTAGAACATAATGACTATATTTTCCTAAATGAATAATAAACAACTAACACGTGGACTATCTGTTAGACATAAATGAGATTTTCAACCGCAATTGAAAATTCGCGATCGCGACTTCAGCCTGACAAACATTTAATGCTGAATTTGCCTAGTACATCTTGGAGATTTATTGATAGTTTTAGTCTAACGTCTATTTGGTGGATACAAGTTATAAACACTCCAACAAACATATGTAAATATAAGAGAATTCATTAATTTGTAACCATACTTTCACAAATTTGCTACTCATTCTTTCAATTCTTATTTATGCTTTAGTGATTATTTGGTGTGGGCAATAAATACCATTGTAAGAGGTTTTAGTGTGAGCCTTGAAAACACTTGTAAGAGGTTTTAGTGTGAGCCTTGAAAACACTTATGAGAGGTTTTTGTGTGAGCCTAGAAAACATAAGTTGTAAAAGTTTAGTGTGAGAAACACCTTCTGAGTTGAGTGAAATACCCAATTGTAGAGAATTGAGGAGTGGACGTAGGGTTGGTTAATACCTAAACTATTATAAACTCTTGTGTCTATTATTCTCTTCTTATGCTTAATTTCTTAAACACCTTATCCCTCATTTTAATTTCTTTTGAACACTAATTCAACCCCCCTTCTTGGTGCCCTAGGCCAACACTCCCCTTATCTCTCACTTATTTTTTTTTATAAATGATAATATTCTCTTTTGTAAGGCTTTTCTTTCTAGAGCATAAAAAATCTATAACATTTTGAAATCCCATGAGTTATCTTCTAGTTAATAAATAAGTTTGGAGACAGTAAAGATTGCTTCCAATAAGAACATCTCAGACTTTTTCCAATTGAATAATGTTTCTAATGTTAGTGTAAAATGGGTGGAGAATTATAACAAATACTTGTTTCTTCCAAATAATTCTTGGTAGATAAAAAAAAAGCTCATTTTTAGGATTATAGAGGAACAATGAAGAAGAAGGCCAAAAAGAATGTTTCTTATCCAGGGCAGGGAAAGAAGTGCTAATTAAAGTAATAGCCCAATTAATTCCTTTGTATCTCATAAGCTACTTTTTATTGCCTATGGCCACTTATAATTGCGTTATTTCTTTAATTTTTGTTAAGAATAACAAAAGAATGAAAGGAAGATACATTAGATAGCTTAGGAAAAACTTATTTTGAATAAGAAGAAATGAAGGCTTAGTTTTTGAGACTTGAATTATTTTAACTCTCTATGTTAGTTAAACAAGCCTAGAGATTGCATTCTAATGATAATTCTCTTTTAGCAAGAACTCTCAAAACTTGTTATTAGTTTTGATCATCTTTCCTTGAAGCAAATAAGAGTTATATCTCGAGTTATACATAAAGAAGTATTCTAAAAATTAAGGGGATTATTAAAATAAATATCATGTTAGTTAATTGAGGATGGGCAAACTATTCATATTTGGTACAATCCATGGCTTCTAGAATGGATTTAAGGGATAGTCTCCTAATTCTATCATTGATATCTCCTCCATTATCTCTGCCCTATGGACTGATAATAGGCTAAGATGGAATCTTGAATTGGTTAAACAAATGTTTTTACCTATTGAATGTGATCAAATCTTACCAATTCTAATTTTGAATTGAGAGCCTAAGGATCATTGAGTATGTCACCATAATGGACATGGTTATTATTCAGTAAATAATGGGTATCAAGTAGTTCTTAGATTTAAAAAGTCATGCATCTTTTCTCTCTTTATCAAGTTGTAATTCCTCCAATGAAATCCGTTGGCATCATATTTAGAAAGTTAATTTCCCTTTAATGTATAACACATCACATAGAGATTATGTAAATCTTCACTTTTAGTTTCTTTTAGTGTAGCTTATAAGGGTATTGCTTGTGATTTAATGTGTAAAAGGTATGGGGTAGCTATAAAGACTACTAAGCATTTATTTGGAAATTGTTTTTGAGATTCCATCATGGCAAGCTAGTCCTGTTCAATGGTGTAATATTCAACAACGTCAACAATTGATAGATTAGGTTTTAAGACAACTATTTTCTCTTTAATGTTCATCAAAAGATGTAATCTTTATGCTCTTTAGGAAATCTAAAGCAGTTAGGACACTTTTTGTTTTTAAGATGAGATTATTGAATTATAAAACACGATTTAGTCAACCTTATCAATTTATGTGGAATATCACAATTCAATTAACAGGTTGACTCTTAGTGTTTATGTTGGAAATTTTACATTTGGATAATCTAAGTTACATATATAGTCAGAATAACAATTTAAAATTTTAATTGATTTTCATTATGAGATCACATTAACGTTTAATAATACTAAGAACCAAATAAATAATCATAAAAAATTATCTCTTAGAATTTATTACACTAAGATAAAAAGATCTTACATGCGGTTTAGTTGTAACAAACCACAACTACCCTCAAACTTTTCAAGTCTAACCTCTAATAGTAATCTGTATAGGAACAAAGAGAAAAATCTTTTAAATTATTCAAGAGAGAGGATAAAGGGTAGCTAAAATGCTAGAAATCATAAAAAGAAGAGAAAAGAGCTATTATTTTTCTCTTGGCTGAACTTTATGAAGAGAAACCTACCTTATTTTTGGCATAGCCGAAATTCTTAATTTATCACCTAAGCATAGTCCTACTAGGATAAGTCAGCATCAATAAGCCTTATTTCCCAAACTTATTTAACACTTACAATTAAGTCCTATATAAGTATAAAAAAAAACTACCAATTAAGTAACTCTTAATCTTGTTTTAATTTCTCATTATATCTTAGTGTATATGATCAATTGGCTTCCTAACATATTAACATTAAATATAGTTATAATTCTAAAAACAATGAGTTTAAAAAAGGATAAAATAAATTTAATTTAATTCATTATTAATTCTTAAATTAATTAACTCATATTTAAAGGTCATGATTATCATTCTAGTTACACATAATGACCACTCAATTATTAAGAAGGATTAAGGTGGCTTGATCTAGCTCTTCATAGGAACTTTATTAATGTATTTCATCCACTTCATTAATCAAACCTAAATGATGAATTAATATCTCCTTTGATAGTTTGATATTTATTAGTTCTTTTTATTAATCATTCATATTGATGATGCAATAAAAGACATTTTTCTATTAATCCATCAAACCTTGCAAAGATTTTTAAATCAATGTTAATTAAGAACAAATAAGGTGTCCCATTATATCTTAGGCTAGTGAATCATATCTTGATCACCCATTACCTCTATTAAGTTGATGCTATATTCAAAATATGTCATATGAGTGATCCATGGCTAGAACAATTAAAGTCACAAATTAAAGCATAATACGTTCATGATAAAACACTGGTGATCTCAAGTCATAAGAATCACTCATACAACTCTTATGTGAGATTTTCATATACACATAAATAATACTCCATAATTGAAATTTAGTAAACTTGTTTCCCAACAACACCATTTTAGCATTAACAAGGATCCGAAATAGATTGAGTTTATTCATATCAGTTAGTGAGGAAATTTCAGTTATGATTGTCTACCAATCACTAAATATCACTTTATACCCAAAAAAAATTTGAGGAATGGAATCACTTGCTAGAAATTGAGCTTTAAGTCCTAATAAATTTGTTGAGGTGAGGACGGTAACCCAAGAGAGGAGAGGGGTGAGTTGGTTACTTCTAAAAATTTAAAAGTGAAAGTATAGGAGTAAAATCAACATAAAGATTTATATTGGTTTAGCTAAAAATACCTACAGCTACTCTTTAAGTTATACTTAGGTTTTTTTTACTATTTTTGTAATATCAAATATAACTTATCCTTTTTTGAGCTTGAGCTAAGTATACTTGTGTACACTCTTTTTTGTCTAAAAAAAGTTTAAGAGAGTCAAAACCCATCCTTTGATATTTTTAAAAATATAATACCAATCTATATCACTTTACAAAAGGTTAAACCCAAGTAAGTGTCTAAGTGTCTAAATTAGGTACCAAAAATAATCTAATGCATAAAGAAAGCCTATACTCAATAACTCAAAAGTTAGCTACAAATTCTTAAAAAAGCCCACTCAATCCAAATTGAAAAGATTAAATCTAAAATAAATGTAATGACTTTCTTTTGATTTCTAACCTTGGAAAAGGTTTAGATGATGGTCCATTTATAGGAAAAGTTTCTAAAAACTAGTCAATAGACATAAAGAATAAGCTTGATAGGCTATTACATAGTGAACGGGCCATTCACTTGACCATTGCTTCTCTGTCTTGGTCAGTGGATGCATTATTGAATATTTTAATAGACTTTACAAGATCCTGAATTATTTTATTAAAAGAACCTTTAAACAATTCTGATTTGTTTATTTTTTTTAAAAACGATTTCATGTGCATTTTGGGGGATTATGATTTCATATTGTATTATACAAATTTTGTATTGGGATGTGAAATGTTAATGTATAATATTATTTCAAAATTAAGAAATTAAGCAATGTGTTATATTAAATTGAGCTTTTTTTTTTTAATCTGTTTGTTTGTTTGCGTAGATATTGGTTGTAGATTCATATACACCATCTCTCTCCTTTGAGGAAAAAGCGATGTTTTTGTTCAACATATAGCTTGATACGTATTCTTGAATCTCCTTAATTTATGGTTGTTATGGAGCTTTTTTTTAGTAGCTTCTAAATTTGTAGATTTAAAATATATATTAGACATGCTAATTGAAACTGATAATACTATAGATGTAATGCTTGGATTGTGTAAAGACCATCTTGAGATTCCTACTTATAACATTGAGAAATTTATCTCAGTTCAGGTTATTAAAAATGGAGAGAATGGTAGCAAAAGTGTAGAAGAGAGAGTGGATGTCAATTATAATGTGACCAAAGAGACAAAAACACAACCTTGGATTTTGCAGTTGACATATAATATGTTGAGTATAGTAGAAAGAAGAATTAATTAGATAAGGGTATTCTTGTCTAATTAAAATGACAACTAGCTAGAGTTAGTTTTTTTTTTCTGTTAAATTTCCTGCTTTTCATAAATGGTGACAATGGGAGCATTTGGCATGTTGTCCAACTCATCATTTTGTTCCCTCTTTCTTATATATGTAATGTCCCAATTTGGGACCACTCATTATGATAGAATCAATTTCTCTCTCTCCAATCTTCTCTCTCTCTTTTCCTTTCTGATTATTCTCTCTGCTATTTTGTCTTTCCCTCTCTTTTCCTTACCTCATTACTGCTAACCTTTTCTTTATGAGGATTATTACTAATAAACTAGTATCAGAACTAGTCCTTCCTTGGCCTATTTCTTTCGTCTATTCTGTGCAAATGGGTAAGAACCCAAGCAGCAAAAACATGAATGAGCTGGAACAGCAACTCTGCTATCTGAATCAACAATTCTCAACTCAAGCTGAAATTACCAACAATCAGATTAAGGAGCAGAATGGGAAGATTGAAGCTCTGTTTTAAGAGCAAGCTCTACTGCAAGGAGAACATCAGAAATCTCAAGTTTCCTATGAGGAACTTCGTATAGAGCATCAAAGATCCTTTGCTCAAGTTACAAACCTGATTCAAGGGAGTTTGCACACTAACTCATCAGGTAACCATACCTCTTCTTCTAGTTCTAGGGGAAAGGAAACTATGGGTGGTAATCCTCCTTCTGGTGGAGGAATTGATAGGGGACTCTTACCTAACCCATATGGTAGTATAGTGGATCCATTAGGGCTAAACAAGGGTTATATAAATAGAATCATACTTAGGAATGAACTTCCCTTCTTTGATGGGGTAGGGGTTCAATCATGGATTAACAGATGCCTTAAATACTTTGAGGTATCTGAGGTTCCTGTGGAGAAAAAAGTTAAGATTGCTAGCCTCTTTTTGATTGATAATCCTGAGGGTTGGTATCTTAACTGGAGACAAAAGAAACGGGAAATTACTTGGGAAATGTTTGCTAAGGAGTTGAAGAAGAGATTTAGAGAAGTAGAAGATGACTATGCTGTAGAAGACATCTGTAGGCTCAGGCAAATTGCTTTTGTGCAGGAGTATGTGAACCAGTATGAGAAGTTGAAGTTGAGGGTTAAGAGAATTTATCCTGAGTAGTAGGAGTCTTATTTCATTTTTATGTTTATTGGTGGATTGAAGGATGATATCAGATCCGGAGTTAAGTTGTTTTCTCCCACTGATTTTTACATGGCTGTGAACCCATGCTAAGCTTATGGAAAAACATGTAGAAGCCAACAAACCAAAGGGATTTCCTAAGGGAAATTCCAACCCTAAACCTTAGTTAGGCTCTAGCAACAATTTTCCTAAAATATCATACCTCATCACCTTACCAATTTCATCTTCAAGCTCTACTATTTCAGCAAAATCAATAGAACCCTTGAATGTTAAAAATCCTCACACTGCCATCCCACCTTATGCCCCTAAAACCAATAACACTCAAACCAATAGACCTCCTAAGGCTTGTTACAAATATAGGGATAGGTATTTCAAGGGTCACTAGTGTAAGAAGTTAATGGCAATCCAAGCAGTTGAAGAAGAGGAACAAGAGGTAGAGGAGGAAATACTTCCTTCAGAGGAGTAACAGGAGACTGCTAAGGAACCAACTGAGGAGCTTAGTATTTCACTAAATGTATTAGATAGGGGACTTAGTGATAATACAATCAAGATTAAGGGAAGAATTTCTAACAAGGATGTTATGATCCTGATTGACAGTGGCAGCACACACTGTTTCATAGACAGTCAAGTTGCTAAGGAGATGAAATTGCCCTTAAGTCAGGTTGCTTCTGTAAGGGTGTCAGTAGTAGGGGGAGGCAGAAAACATGCTCTAGCAAATGTTTAAGTCTGAAATGGTCAATCCGAAGGCACAAATTCCAGTTTGATTTTCGAACTTTAGAGCTGGGAACTTATGATGTCATTTTAGGGGTTGACTAGCTGAAGAATTTCAATCCAATAACTATGGATTTTGTCAAACATACACTCATCCTCATGAAGGATGGTAAGCCTTTATTGCTATAAGGGTTGGATGAACACGTATCCTTGCAGATGATGCCTACCAAATCATTAACCAAACTAGTTGGCAAGGGCTGGAAGGGAATCACTGCCAAGCTCTTCCTCATGCAGGTGGCACTAAGACAGCAAGATAAGCAGCCTTCTCCAACAATTCCTGTTATTTAGGATCTGGTACAGCAGTATAGCCATCTCTTCCAGTGTCCCACAACTCTTCCACCCCTAAGGGAGCATGATCATGTTATACCCTTGAAGGCCAACTTATAACCTATTAATGTGAGACCTTACAGGTACTCACATCACCAGAAAAAGGAAATTGAAAAACTGGTGAAGGAGATGCTCTCTAATAACATAATCCAACCTAGTCACAACCCTTATGCTTCTCCTGTGTTGTTAGTAAAGAAGAAGGATGGCACATGAAGGTTTGGTATGGATTATAGAAAGCTTAATAGGTTAACAATCAAGGACAAGTTCCCAATTCCTATGATTGAAGACCTCTTAGATGAGTTACTTGGTGCTGTGATTTTTTCAAAAATTGACCTCAAGTCTGGCTACCATCAGATTAGAGTGAAGAATTCTGATGTACCCAAAACTGCCTTCCAAACACATGAAGGACACTATGAGTTCTTAGTCATGCCCTTTGGGCTGACCAATGCTCCTGCTTCCTTCCAAGCATTAATGAACTCTGTGTTTAAGCCATACTTGAGAATATGTGTGTTGGTATTTTTTTGATGATATCCTCATTTATAGCTCCTCTACTGAAGAACACTTAGTCCATCTAAAGTTTGTTTTTGATCTCTTAACTCAGTATCAATTGTTTGCTAAGTACAACAAATGTGAGTTTGGGAAGTCAAAGATTCAGTACTTAGGCCACATAATTTCAACAGACAGAGTCTCCATGAATAACTCCAAAATCCAAGCTATGACAGATTGGCTAATGCCTAAGTCAATTAGAGGACTAAGGGGATTTTTAAGCCTCATAGGGTACTATAGAAGATTTGTGAAGGACTATGGGGTTATTGCTAGACCATTGACTGAGTTACTTAAGAAGGATCAGTTCAAGTAGAATGCTACTGCACAGGAAGCATTTGAGGCACTAAAAAGACTGATGACTACAACTCTAGTGCTGGCACTGTCGGATTACAACAAGACTTTCACAATTGAAATAGATGCAAGTAATTTGGGCATTGGTGTAGTTCTAATGCAAGAAGGGAGGCCACTATCCTTCATCTCCAAACTACTTAGTGTTAGAAATCAGCAGGCCTCAGCCTATGAAAGAGAGTTACTGGCCATTGTGCATGCTGTCAAAAAGTGGAGACATGACCTGGAAGAGCAGGCCTTTGTGATCAAAACTGATCAAAAGAGCATCAAACATCTCTTGGAACAAAGGTTGCACACTCAGTTGCAACAAAAAGGAATTTTTGAACTCTTGGGATTGGATTATATCATCCAATACAAGAGAGGAGTAGAAAATAGAGTGGCTGATGCACTCTCTAGACAGTTTGAGGAGGAAGGGGCTTTGGTGGCTGTTTCTACAATTGTACCTAATTGGATATAAGAGGTACTAGAATCTTATCAAGGGGATATTGTGGCTCAATAACTGGTAGCAGAAGTAGCTATTGCACCAGCAGCTCACCCTAATTACTCTCTGGTTGGGAATGTTCTCAAGTACAAGGGAAGAATTTTTATAGGAACTGCTACTATGCTCAGGCAGAAGCTCATGACTACTTGCCATGATTCTC
>CATIWR010244690.1:0-40433 GCA_949677035.1 Omphalea diandra | reverse complement strand
AATTCAATCATATATATGTAACATGTAACAATTCAATCATATATACATGTAATAGAACATAATCATATCATACAATTATCACATACACCAATTGAATCCAATTATGGTTTTTACTCACCTTTTGATGTTACCGACCTTTACGGTAGGTTTGGTTCTCTCTCTAAGGCTTCCTTAAAGTTTTGAGATCCTAAAATTTGGTACATACATGGTTATAAGCATGTTAAAATGATTATGAATGCTTGGTATGCAGTTATGGTATGATCCATGCAAGTGGACCTAGTGTTTATGCATATAGTCCTAATAGGGTAGCCTGAGCTTGCTACACTCTTATAATAATAACTCTAGATATACTGATCCAAATGACTTGATTCTTTTTTTCTAACTAACTAAACACATAATGAGACAACATATTCAAATTTTAGGTCAATATTAGACACACACAAAATGTGGTGAGTTTTTAAATGTTTCCTTATTGTAGTGTCCTCTTAGTCCGAGTAGGTCTTACTCTTTTAGGTGTATCTCAAATTATACAAATCCAATTACAATAATAATCTACCATAAGTTATAAAACATATAAAGGAACATGTTTCATGTTTTACTCATTGTCTAATTCAGTCTATAACATCACCAAAACAAAGAACCAATCTCAGGGTGAGCAGGTTTGTAACATGTTGACAACCAGTCATGAAGAAGGAACAATATATCAACAATGATGCTGGATTTGGAAAAAAAAATATTTCTAAGGAATGTATATCATACATAAATATACAACTTTAAAGTTTAGACCATCATCAAATTATAAATCTATGGCCATCAAATACTTGGAAAACAAATTCAAATGAAAGGTGGGTTTCACCCCCGTACAGAGTCAATCCCAATCAATGAGCCATAACTCTTTCCACATAAAAAATCAATCAAAACTAGTTTACAAGTGTTTATAGAGGACATAACCCTAAACATTTCATGCTTTACACTTTCTCAAAATTAGAACATAAAGTCATCAAAATATAAGAAAACAAAAGACTGAGATCATCTCGGTTTGGATTTGCCCTAGTCCTACTGAAGGAGTCATATCTCCTCACATACACAAAATCAAGCAAAACTGTTTTATACAAATTTATATGAGACATAAAGCTACAACTTTCATATTTTGCACTTTCCATAATTCTTCTTCTAGGGTTATCAAATTGTGGGTACAAAATTATGCTTTAACAACAAAATCAATAGAATCAACTGTTGTTCTCTTGGTTTATAACTTCCATCCAAGAACTCTACTTCAATTACTCCATAATTCTCACTAACCGTGCATGATTTATACCCCTCCCTCCCCCCCTTCCCCCCCCCCCCCTCGTTTGACATACCTAAAGGTACTTGGCATATGAGTGATAAATCCTCCTCACCATCTCTTAAGCCCAAATGGAGCTTAAGTCTCAAGCTTTGAGAACCCATCGGTTAACTAAAAAACACCTAGTGCATATGGTGAAGTGTGGAAGTTACATGAATACAAAGACAACTTAATGAATCAAGGCAAAAAATAAACATGAACCAAAGATTTCTAAAGTTAACTACATTAGTCCTAAGTGGAGTTGCCAATAATGAGAATCTCAAAATTTACAATTTTATGCTCAAACAAGTGGAATCTTGCTTGCGACTCTTACCTTTTATCAATCATTATGGGATCGAGAGGATAAGGTTCATACATCACTAATAACCCTTAGCAATGGCTCATCATTTGGATCAACTTGGATCCTTCAGGCCTCACGTAAGATAAAAGCCTTTTTTTTCCAAAGTAGTGGTTAACGAGGGACCAAGGTGCGACAATACACTGGTACCATCCATAGGGTGAAATGTGGGGTCGCACCTGACTTTGGTCGGGACAAGAATCTAGGCAAGGATAATTTTTTAGCCTACATAAGTCATGTAGAATACCCAATCTATCTTCAACCCATTAGAGATTGAGCTCAAGAGTTGGTTGTGACATTAGGAAGAGGTTAAGCTCCGCTATGTGTCCTGGATATAAAGATCCGACCTTAAAGCAATCAGTAGTTCATTTTTACAATTTACCTTTGTTAATCAATTTCTAATTTATCCACCTAGACACATCCATCTAAACAAGCCATCAACCATAATAATAAAGTGTGCAATGCATGAATGATATGCAAGATGTAAGAAAGTAATGAATAATATATACAAGGCGGGGATGGGAAATACACATTCAAATGTTGGCATTATCAAATAATGAACTTAAATAGATAAAAAGCCTACATTAATTAGCTTTCCTTACCTACAAAAATGAACACAAGTTAGTCCATAAAACATAAGTCAAATGGGAAGAAAATAGCCCCTAAATCTACTTAAAATGATAAGAATGAAAAGGGAGGCAAATAAAGCCCATAGTAACCATCTTACCACATCTCCTAAAGTCAAGGTATCCTAACACTAATTTTAAGTCCATGATAACACATTCAATCATCACAAATTATAATATAATAAAATATAACATTATCAAAATGAATAAATCATAAAAGCTTGAAACCTTTAGTGTACATGTTCATGTGGGATTTCATATCATTTATCCAATGAATATGGTCTTGCGATAATGCCAATGAATGTGGATAGGGATGTTACATTTATTCCCCTCTTATGAAGAATTTCATCCTCCAAATTCAATACTTGTAAACAAATGTGGATATTATCGTTTCATGTTCTCTTCAGTTTCCCATGTAGCCTCTTCTTGTGAGTGGTTTCTTTATAACACCTTAACTAAAGGGATTTCTTGATTTCGTAACTGTTTTGTCTTATAACCAATGATTTCCACTGGTTCTTCAATGTAACTTACATCATCTGCAATTGTTATCGTTGGATCCCTAAGTATACGTGTAGGATCAGACCGATACTTTCTGAGCATACTCATATGGAATATGTAACAACCATTTTCATTTGACAGAACTCATATTGCTCTGATACCCATAACTGTAATAGCCATTTTCATTTGACAAACTCATATGGCTCTGATACCAATAATTGTAACAGCCATATTCGTTTTATAAAATTCATATGATTCATGTCCAAAATACATACGCATAAAGGTTTTATCCATCCTACACACACAATCCAACATGTATTTGATGTACACATATGTATATGACACAATGAGAGAGAGAGTTGGGATTTAGCCGACGACCTGTGGTCCATATGTCTCAATGTCAAACTCAAAGCACCAAAGTGTCCAATTCTTATTCTTCAGTGTCTGAAAAAATTTTGCAATTTGGTGAGTCGCGACTCAGTGAATAAAAACAATAATCAAATTCTCATGACATAATCCATAATCAAATATCATCTAGATACATTGTAAGTATAACAATTGACTATGCAAGTGCAAATGCAATAACTTTATTTTTGTCGTGACCGTGCAAGGCAAACATTGCTCCTGGGATATTCATGTGATTCATGTAACATATGATTTGGGAGCTATTGGTCCATCTTCCTGTAATTCATTTAACATATGATTGGGACCTATTAGTCCATCTTCCTATAATTCATTTGACATATGATTTGGGACCTATTGGTCCATCTTCCACGTGATTTGCAAGTGTTTGACAAGCCGATCATAACGCCCTTTTAGTTCCTTGTGCAAGTGTTTATTCACAAATGATATGCTAAGTAATCGTTAAGAGCATTTGATTCTCACTTGGCTTGTATTCCCATGTAACATGTAACAATTCAATTATATATATATGTAATAGAACATAATCATATTATTCCCATGTAACATGTAACAATTCAATCATATATACATGTAATAGAACATAATCATATCATACAATGATCACATACACCCATTGAATCCAATTCTGGTTTTTACTCACCTTTTGATGCTACTGACCTTTACGGTAGGTTTGGCTCTCTCTCCAGGGCTTCCTTAAAGTTTTGAGATACTAGAATTTGATACGTACATGGTTATAAGTATGTCAAAATGATTATGAATGCTTGGTATATGGTTATGGTATGATCCATGCAAGTGGACCTAGTGATTATGCATATATTCCTTATATGGCAGCCTGAGCTCAGTACACTCTCACAATACTAACTCTAGATATACTGATCCAAATAACTTGATTCTTTTTTTTAACTAACTAGCCACATAAGGAGACAACATATTCAAATTTTAGGTCAATATTAGACACACACAAAATGTGGTGAATTTTTAAATGTTGCCCTATTGTAGTGTCCTCTCAGTCTGAGTAGGTCTTACTCTCTTAGGTGTATCTCAAATTGTACAAATCCAATTGCAATAATAATCTACCATCAATTACAAAACATATAAGGAACATTTTTCATGTTTTACTCATTGTCTAATTCAGTATATAAGGTCACCAAAACAAAGGACCAATCTCAGGGTGAGCAGGTTTGTAACATGTTGACCACCAGTCTTGAAGAAGGAACAATATCTGAACAACCATGCTAGATTTGGCATGAAAATATTCCAAATGAATGTATATTAGACATAAATATGCAACTTTAAAGTTTGGACCACCATCAAATTCTGAATCTATGGCCATCAAATACTTGGAAAACAGATTCAAAAGAAAGGTAGGTTTCATCCCGGTATAGAGTCAGTCCTAATCAATGAGCCATAACTCTTTCCACACAGCAAATAAATCAACATAGGTTTATAGATGTTTATATAGGACATAACCCTACAAATGTCATGTTTTACACTTTATTAAAATTAGAACATAAAGTCATCAAAATATAAGAAAATAGAAGACTGAGATTATCTCAGTTTGGATTTGACCTAGTCCTACTAAAGGAGTAACATCTCCTCTCAAACACAAAATCAAGAAAAAATATTTCATACACATTTATATGAGACATAAAGCTACAACTTTAATATTTTGTACTTTCCCTAATTCTTCTTCTAGGGTTATGAAATCATAGGTGCAAAATTCTCTTGGTTTATAACTTCCATCTAAGAGCTCTGCTTCAATTATTCCATAATTCTCACTAACCATGCATGATTAACATGTCATGAGAGGTTAATTTCAATTGAGAAGAAGATAAATTAACTTACCTATAGTCCCAAAATTAGAAAACCTTAGGCAGCTCACTCTTCTCCCTCTCTTCTTCCTCTTCTTCTTCTTCTTCTTCTTCTTCTTCTTCTTCTTCTTCTGTAGCTCTCTCTCACTATCTTTCTACAATACCTCCCGACTTACCCTTCAATTCTTCCCTTATTAGTAGATATAAACTTATTATAATAATATAAAATCATGGTGCTTCATTTCCATTGGTTGGAAGGTCACTTTTCCTCTTTTAGTCCCTCTTCTTCACTCCTTAAGCACCTTCATCCATCTCTTAATCCCTAAATGTTCCTTATACTTTTAATTAAGCTCTAAAACACCATTATTTATGATACTATAACAAGCACACAACATAAAACAATTTGCCATGCAACTATACAAACACTGCATATATGTTTAAGTGTCTCAAATATAACGGTGCAAGTGTCATTGTCATGCTTCTACAAATTGTTTGACTAAATGATCATTTATCCAATGCATATGTTCATATGGGATTTCATATCATTTATGCAATGAATATGTTCATGTGATAATTCCAATGAATGTGGATAGGGATGTCACCTATAATCACATAAAAAAGACTTGTCCAGCATTAGTCTCAATAATGAAGAAGTTGAGACATTACTTTCAAATGTATTCATTAGAGGTGATTTCGCAACTCGACCCAATTAAATTCCTATAAGAGGCCCCTTCCCAATAGGAAGGTTGGCTAAGTGGTTGATTATGCTGACTTAATTTGATATTAAGTATGTGGCTAAAAAGGTAATCAAAGGAAATATAATCTGAGACTACTTAGCACAATAACTCCTTGAAGAAGGAATATGAGCCCCCCTAATTCCTAGATGAAGGATTAGGAGCAATCAAACCCTTATGATAGAGAGTTTACTTTGAAAGAGAAATAAACAAGAAAGGGGCAAGAGTAAGAGTAATTATGATTTTGCTAGAAGGAGAACATTTTCAAGTAGCCAAAAAGCTCGATTAAAAGTTAACTAATAATATGGTTGATTATAAATCATAGTGCTTCATTTCCATTGGTTGGAAGGTCACTTTTCCTCTTTTAGTCCCTCTTCTTCACTCCTTAAGCACCTTCATCCATCTCTTAATCCCTAAATGATTAAGCTCTAAAACACCATTATTTATGATACTATAACATGCACACAACATAAAACAATTTTCCATGCAACTATACAAACACTACATATATGTTCAAGTGTCTCAAATATAACGGTGCAAGTGTCATTGTCATGCTTCTACAAATTGTATGACTAAATGATCATTTATCCAATGCATATGTTCATATGGGATTTCATATCATTTATGCAATTAATATGTTCATGTGATAATGCCAATGAATGTGGATAGGGATGTTACCTATAATCACATAAAAAAGACTTGTCTAGCATTAGTCTCAGTAATGAAGAAGTTGAGACATTACTTTCAAATGTATTCATTAGAGGTGATTTCGCAACTCGACCCAATTAAATTCTTATAAGTGGCCCCTTCCTAATAGGAAGGTTGGCTAAGTGGTTGATTATGCTTACTTAATTTGATATTAAGTATGTGGCTAAAAAGGTAATCAAAGGAAATATAGTCTGAGACTACTTACCACAATAACTCCTTGAAGAAGGAATATGAGCCTCCCTAATTCCTAGATGAAGGATTAGGAGCAATCGAGCCCTTATGATAGAGAGTTTACTTTGAAAGAGCAATAAACAAGAAAGGGGCGAGAGTAAGAGTAATTATGATTTTGCTAGAAGGAGAACATTTTCAAGTAGCCAAAAAGCTCGATTAAAAGTTAACTAATAATATGGTTGATTATGAAGCTTGTGTGCTAGGACTCGAACTCCTGAAGCAAATAAAGGTCAAGGAAACAGAGGTGTTTGGTGATTCATTATTTGATCATTTCATAGACAGTAGAAGAGTGAGAGCTGAAAGAAGAACATTTAGTCCATACTTAGAGCATCTAAGGGGACTGGTATATAATTTCCATAAGGTTGCATGTCATTGCCTACTGAAAGAAGAAAATGCAATGGTTGATGCCTTAGTCACTTTACTCTTTATTTGGGAAGGGCCTAGGATAATCCCTATGAATCCACTTGTCACATTCCAATCTGGGATATCGTGTTATATGGGTGCAAGTGTGATACAGGTGTTAGTTGAAAATTACACCTAGTATTTTGATATACAAAGGTACTTAGAAGATGGTGAATACCCAAAAGAGGCTGTGAAAAAGGATAAGGATGTGATTTGAAGGTTATCTTTACAACTTATGGTTTATAATATAGGTAGTGTATAAAAGAATGTTTGATGGAGTTCATATGTGATGCCTAACTAAATAGGAGGCCTACAAAGTTATGGAAAAGTTACATACAGGAATTTGTGGTCCCATATGAATAGAAAAGTGTTGGCAAAGAAAATTTTGAGGCTAGAATGTTACTGGACTAAATGGAACATGATTGTATTCTAAAAGTTTGGAGCCATCACAAATATCAAATTCATTGTAGTCTTAATCATTTGTAGTTGACTGAGTTGTAAAATTTTAGTTCACCATGGCCATTTGTAGCATGGGGCACTGATGTAATTCGAGAAGCCAGGCTAGCTTCTACCAGTGGCATAAGTACATCATAGTAGCAGTAGACTTTTTCTCGAAGTGGGTAGAGGCTGAAACTTCTAGTAAACTGGGGTTAAAGCATATCACACGAATTTTGGAGAAGAACCTCATATGCTACAATAGTTTACTGTACCATATTATTACAGATAATGGGGTTTATTTCTAAGAAGAGGTTAATGACATGTTGAGAAAATATGGGGTGATCCACCATAAATTGTCACCTTATAAACCGTAGGCGAAAGGAGCGGTGGAAGCAACAAATAAGAATATCGAGAACATCCTTACCAAGATGGTTAGGACATATAAAGACTAGTCTGAGAAATTATCCTTTACCTTACGTAGATATCAAACTATGATAAGGATGTCAACTAGGATGACAACATACTGTCTGGTGTATAGGATAAAGGGAGTATAGTTGATCAAGTTAAAAGTGAAGTCTTTATAGGTATTGATTAAATCTAACTTTTGAGATTACCAATAGGAAAGAAGTAGATTTAAATAGTTAGCTCTGCTCAATGAAAAGATACTGAAGGCCCTGTATCACATCTAGTTGTACCTAGCTAAGGTAGCCCACCCATTCAACAAGAAGATCAAGCCAAGATTAAAAAGGGTTGGTGATCTATTACTAAAGGCACTCTGACCATAGACTTAGGATCCTTGAGGAAAATTCAAGCTAAATTGGGAAGGCCTCTACATAGTCAAGCAAATCTACTCAGGTAAAGTGGTGAAATTAACAGATATGGATAGGAATGAATTCATTGAGCTAATGAATCTAGACCAGCTAAAGAAGTAATTCATGTGAGGTGTGAAAAAAAAAAAAGAAAAAGGAAAAAGAGAAGCCCGCTAAGTGAAAAACTTGAATGGTCGGCTTACGTAAAAGTTAGGGCGTGAATAAAAGAAAAAGAAGGAAAAAGCTAGCTAACTTAAAAATCTGAATGGGCCACTTAGGCAAAAGTTAGAGCATAAAAAATATATAAAATAGTAAAAGTCTAAAGAGTGTGACTAACCATTAGGGGACCATTAACTGGACAACTGGGTGATGATAAAGAAGTCAAGGATGTATGAGTGGAGAGTTAACAAGATAAGGACATTGAGCAAGATAGTTAAATAATCTAGTATTCCAATGTTAAAAGTAGAAGTCATGCATTCAATTAATATGTAATGTGTAAGGTTTAAATGGTTTATGTTAAGCAAAATATCAAACGAAAATGCATTTACATAATTAAAGTGAATTTAATCATATATATCCTTAAATTAGAATTAAATATAAGGTAGTTTCCTTTCATAAATGATCATTGATTGCTATCAGCTAAGGTGATGCCCAATATTTAAAAGTCGCGTAACCATGCCTTGTAATATACATCATCGTCAAGCTAAGGGTCTCGACCAGCATAAAAGTCATAAATATAGTAACTAGTCTAAGTGGCCTTAACTATATCTAGAAAGCGATGGGATAAAGGACCCTTAATAAATGAAGGGAGGGATTGCACCTCAAATTAGAAGCTGATGAACTAACGATGCACACGAGCAATATCATAAAATGTGCATGTAGCTAAGGTAGGACAAATGGCATAGTCTTCGTAAGTTCATGAGTGACATGTGATAGGTTCCACCAGGGATAGCTCCAGCGGATGTCGATAATAGTGATGTGGGACATCCTGTAACATCCTCAACCCAAATCATATGCATTCTAATTATGTTATATTTGAATATATGTATGACATGACATAAGCATGACAATAACACATATTATTACATTTGAATATGAATATGATATTCGCATAGTGGCATGAAAAATTGTCATATATTGTGTATGTGTTATAGTATTTTAATTAAAGGTGTTTTCGAACTGAATAAAAGTATGAGCATATGGGGATTAGTAAATGAATATAGCTTATGAAGGAGTAAAAAAAAAAGGGACTAAAAGAGGAAAATTAAGCTTTCATCTAATAGGAACAAGACACCATGATTTTATCTTATTAAGGTAGGTATACAAATGGAATTTTATTCCTTTAGGAGTAGATTAGAGAGCCAAAAATGTAAGTAGGTGCAGTAGAAGAAATAGAGCTAAGAAAGAAGGAAAGGAAGAAGAAGAAGAATGAGAAGAGTAAGTTGCCTAGGAAGGAACCCTAAACTTTTCTAGCTTTTGAGACAAATGTTAAGTGATTTTATCTTCTTCCTATATGAAATTCCCTCTTGTAAAATGTTAATCATGCATGGTTAGTAAGAATTATAGAGTATTTGAGGTAGAGCATGAAATTCAAGGGAAACAATGCTAATTGTGTTGGTTTTATTGTTAAAGCAAATTTTTGTACCCATGATTTGATAACCTAAGAAAATGAATTAAGGATAGCATAAACCATGAAATTGTAGCTTTATTCCCCATCTAAATTCATGTAAAATAGTTTTTCTTAATTTGGTGTGTGTGAAGAACTATTGCTCCTTTATTAAGGTTGGTTCATAACCTACCAAAATCTCCTCAGTTTGACTATTTTCATATATTTTGATGACTTTATGTTCTGATTTAGACAAAGTTCAAAATACAAAACTTGTATGGTTATATCCCCTCTGAATACTTATAAATCAGTTTTGCTTAATTTTTTATGTGGAAAGAGATATACCTCTTAAATTGTGACTAACCCTAAACCTAATGAAACCAAATTCTTCTCTTAGTCCTATTTTTCAATAATTTGATGGCCATAAAATGGGAATTTGTGATGTTCCAAACTTGAAATTTGTATATTTATGTCTATTCTATATGCATGTAAAATACTTTTGCAAATATATCATGATTGATGAGATATTTCTCCTTTATTTTGATTGATTCTCAATGTGTTGAAACCTGCTCACCCTGAGATTGGTCATTTATTTTGGTGACTTTGTAGATTGAATTAGACATTGTGTAAAACATTAAAAATATTCCTTTATGTGTTTTGTAACCTTTTGTAAATTAGTTTTGGAATTGGGTTTGTATAATTTGAGATATAAGATTATAAGATCTACTCAGACTGAGATGACATTGAAATAAGGCAAATTTATAAAATTAACTATAAATTATGTAATACATATTTTGGATTGAATTTTGGATATGTTGTACCCATATATGTATAGTTTAATTAAAAAAATAATCAAATCATTTGGATTTGTGAGACAAAAGTAATTGTAGAAACATCCTATCAAGTTCATGATATTTTACTATAGCATATTTGCATAACAAGATGAAAATCTTACTTTACCATCATGGATTGATTTGGTGTATTGAAATAGGTCCTTGAGGGATTGAAGATAATATTGGGAATAAGTTGGGACCATCCACGACTTAATAGATTAAAGTAGGAGGTAAGTAAATAGCTAATGGTACTAAACATATGATTGGTTAAATGCCATGATTATATACTCAATGGAATGAAATATTATTTAATGAGATGATATTGATGAATACATCGATGAAAACATTGTTATACTTGAATTATTTATTTCATGAGACACTAATAAATTATGACTTGGGAATGGAAGTATGTTGTGATAAGAGCTGCCAAAGTTACGGGTGTTGTTATTAGTCATTATATTGTTGGAATTTTGTTAGATTTATAGTTTATTTGTTGAAAGAATAATACTTGATGTTGTTGAGCAAGCAACAATATTTATAGCCTATGTGCCAACCAAATATGATAGCTTGTGTGGCAATGATGCCTATAGCCTAGCCTATGTGGCAACAATATATAATAACCGATGTGGCAATAAAATTTGATAGCCTATATGGCATTAAAGAGTAAAAACTTTTTATTTCATACATGGATATGATGATGAGTTATTTATATTTAAATGTTTGTTATGTTATTTAAGATTGAAGTATCATTATGTGTTTACTTATTGAGTATGCAAGCTCACTCCTTTGCATTAAATTTTCTTTCAAGAAGAGTAGACTAAAGATTGCATCCAGTTTGCATTTCAAAGTTACTATCTTGCAGTCTAATGGAGATTGGGCTAGTATGTAGTCTATTAGTATTTTAGTTTGTTTAGCCATGTATACTTTGTAGTAAATAGTTACTATGTTGTAAAACAAGATACATAGTGTGAAAAATAATTGAAAGAAGGTCTTTTAATGATAATGGATAGCATGAGAGAATTTTAATGATGTTGTGTCACTTTAGTATTTCATGTCTTATGAATGAGTTAATGCACCTACTTTAGGAATGATTAGTAAATAGGACATCGCACATTCACTTAGCCTATTCGGCCCTAGTGGTGATTAGTCTAGTCAAGCAGTGGTACGAGTGATAATGCAGATTGTAAAGCCACGTGTCCATAGTCAGGGTAGCTAGTAGCCTGAGCCACTCCTACAATCATATCTAATAAAAAAAAGAGAAAAAAAGAAGAGAAGAAAGAGAAATGCTCGTTAGGTTGAAAACTTGAAGGAGCAGGCTAAGCAAAATTGAGTAGCCCGCTGGATTGAAAACCCTTGAGGGTGGTCCAAGCAAAAGTTAGAGTAGTAAAAGAATAAAGAAAAAGATAAAGATAAAGCAAAGGAAAAGGAAGGGAAATAAATGAGAAAAGACTGCAAGAAAAATTCATACGTAATGCGATAATGGGCTCTCTATGAAGGAATCTATAACCCCCCAAAGCCACTATGTCAAAGCCCTATAATAGTCTCACCCATAATCATCGGCACCAAAGTTCTCCCTAACTCTGTCCCCTTCAAGAGTGGAAGGATCTGCATATCAATCTCCCCATCCTTTCTCCTCAATAGATACTCACCCATCAGAATAACAGATGCAATTTGGGCCTGAACAACTTGAACATGATCCCCATAGCGGAAAAGAATGATAAAAAGGGCCATGAGAATCTTCTCCTTACCTAACGTATACCTAGATACATTTTCATCTCACAAGTCAAATAGCTCCACCATCTTCTTAACATACAGGTAATCCAGCTAAGGTAATGCAATATGATTTGTGGTTGTGATGTCACAGTTAAGAATAACATCGAACTTTTCTAGCAAAGGGTAATTCTTTATATCTCCGATATGAAAGGCATGAGTAGTAGTGTCCCATAAGTCACAGGCTACCCATAAAAAGTGCATGTCAAGTTAAAATAGAAGAAAGGTAGCAGAGAGCAAAAAGACCATTGCATGGTAGGTTGGGCCAAACTTAGGGTGAGAGTGACCATACAAAGGTTTTTGCCATGATTTAGGAATTGGAGGAAGCAAATGAAAAGAGCAAGTTTGAGATGGGCTCTTATAGTAACAAGCTAAAACCCATAGGCTGTACAAGTTCTAACTAAGGTTGTATAGCCCTCCAACTAGGTTATACAACCTTCTTCTATAGAGTTATACAACCTTCTTCTATAGAGTTATACAGCCTTCTAGCTAAGTGGTATAGCCCTTTTCTATAGGGTTGTATTGCCCTACAGTCGAGTTGTATAACCTTCAAGCTAGGCTATACAACCCATACTCTATTGAGGTAGGATAGACAGCACTTCATCTATTTTTAAGGATGGTAACGATTTGGGTACCTGTCCTATAGGCATATATGTAAAGAAAGAAGTAACAACACATTTTTAAGATGCACAATCAGGGGGAAGAAAATCAGATCACTGTATTAACGGACAAAATATCAAAGTTTGATAAAAATGGAGACAATACTACCTCAATTCACCCAAACATGTCAAGTAAGTATAAAAAAAAAAGGCTTTCAAATCACCCAATAAATTGTACAACTGTGCGAATATATACTAAATGTGATGTACTAAAATAATGAAAATATCCTAAATAGCTAGAAAGAAGAGGGCTAGGGTCTTCACAACTCAACTGCCTCTGCTCTTAGAATGGGTCACCCCGGAATTCTTGGCCTCACCGTCTGCATCCATATACATATGCTTTCTAACTGCCCAATCTAAGTACTCTATCTCTATCTTGGCCTTTGTGATGTGTTGATCCCTTTCTATGATCTCACGGTTCTGGCAATGGATAGTCTCCAATAAGAAACAGGAGGATTAGGATGTTTAGAGCACATAGCTCACAAAACACAAACCGTGAACATGCATAAATGCATTGTTTCATTTATGATTCCCTAACCTGCATAGAGCGCATTTGTTGTGTCAATTTCCTCTTCAGCACAATAATTAGATACACTATAGCTTTTGCTTAGATGAAAAGTATTTGTAAAAGAAGGAGAAGAGACATTTTTAAGAGTACAAATTGCAATACAATCAAAACATAATAAGAGCAATAGGATAAGGAACTTACGTGGGTGGCCTCGATAGGCTCAAAATCATAAATTGACCAAGTGATCTGCAATGACATCAACAACCTATCAATGAAGCCATGTGAGACTCTATTAGAATATCTAGCATGGCGGCCAAGGTACCTACCACTACAAGCTCCACAACTCTTGAAGCAGATCTGCATGATTGTTTGTAACCTCGAGTGGTAGGAGAGCCAGATGCAAAAGCATAAGCAAAAGTGCTTTAAGTCACTTGGGCAGTGGTAACATGACCTTTGTGTTGTGAGACAATGTCCTCATCAGGTGCATAGCAAGGGCATGCACAAATGGTTGCATCAAACAAAATGAGGCTCCCTATGAGTGCACCCAGTAAGACCTATAAATGATGCCTGTAAAAGATAGTTGCTCTCCTATCATGTATCACAATGCTACAACAAGATCCTCACCCTTGAGGTCCTTCACTCAAAATGAGCTTGAAGGAGGACACTACGGAACAAAGCACTCATCCAGGCCATCACCTTATAGAAAGATATACTCCCTAAGATATCACTCCCATATAGGGGGCCCACTATCAAATGACTACTGTAGGAAATGACCTCAGCCTCTACTACCTATAATGCCTATGTTACCATAGACCTCTCTAGTTAAGGTGTTGTTGTAATGAAGATGAAAAACTACTATAAGTATAATACTAAGCAATGTAATAAATAATTATGATTAACATAATGTTGTCCCTGTAAGAAGAATACCTTGTCTAAGGTGATTGTTTTCAGACTATAATGCTTGGTAACCATAGGAGAATCCTCATAGCTCACTACACTCTAACGTGAAAACGAGGGTAGCCACCCTTCATATCGTCTGTAGGATCCAACCCCTATAGTAGGCCTACCTCAACGACCCATGCCTATCAATAAGAAATAACATGAGCTTAGTAATGAGTTAAAGTTAAGGAACAAAGAAATTGAGAAAAGCAAGTAAAACTTACAATGAGAACTCTCTATGTGCCACACATGTTGCCCTGTAGTGATAGATATAGGCCAATGTTATGGACCCCAGTTGAAATAGTATAACAAATCCAAATCCTATAGTACTAGCACTAGGAATAGTTCCACTACTATATAAGCATTCAAGAACATGAATCCTAATAAGGCATATAACAAGTAGCAATGAGCATGTTGATCTACCACCTCAATAGAGTTATCATCAATAAGAACAAGTGCACTAGCTTGAATGCTCATCCTCATCATAGTCCTACTTCCCTTCAACTATGGAATGCAATCCAGGATCCTTCTCAAATAATCCCTTTAGAGAATTAAGTGGTGAACGCTGAAGTTGGTAGGTAACATAATACCCATAAACTGCATACTGGTTAAAAAGGTGAAGTCCTTAGGAGTAATCATATGCTCACCAACCAGAGGCAAATGGAAAGTGTGGGTCTTATCCATCCATCACTCTAGTAAGGCATGTGCCATCGATAAGTCGATCCTCACTGTCTCGTTAGGTAGCATTTGCAAGAAGGTATAGATTTTGATCTCCTTTAGACAAGTTATGACTTGAAGGTGCACATTGCGTGTAATGACCATTTTCATTTATAAATCATGGCATTCATGTCCAAAAGTTCATATGCATAAAGGTTGATTCTTCATACGTACTTAATCCAACACATATTTAATGTACGTATATGTTAACTAATGTTCAAGGATAATGATCATAAATTGATTACTATCTAGATATATGTACATGACACAAGGAGAAAGAGAGATGGAATTCAGCAAATGACATATGGTCTATGTGTCTTTATGCAAAACTCTAAGCATCGAAGTATCCAAACCTTATATTTTAGTATCTAAAAAACATAATTACGATTTGATGAGTCGCGACTGAATGAATAAAAACAACAATCAAATTCTTATGGCACAACCAACAGTCAAATATCATCAGGATACATCACAAGTATAAGAATTTACTATGCAAGTTCAAATACAATAGATTGATTTTTGTTGTGACCTTAGAAGGCAAACACTACTCCCGAAAATTCATTTGATTTAAGTGACATTTGATTTTACTGGCCAACATACAACAAGTGAATCATTTGATCAATAACATGTGCCAATGGGACATATTGGCCCCCTTTTTTCAAATGATTTTCAAATGTTTGACAAGTCACTCACAACATCTTTTTAGTCTTATATGCAAGTGTTCATCGATAATGGTACACTAAGTAATCATTAAAAGCATATTATTCTCACTTGACTTGTATTCACATGTAAAATGTAACAATTCAATCACATATACATGTAATAGAACATAACCACATCATAAAATTATCACACATGCACATTATAATCTAATTATGGTTTTTTACTTACCTTTTGATGTGACTAACCTTTATGGTAGGTTTGGTTCTCTGTCTAGGGCTTCTTCAAAGTGTTGAGATCCTAACATTTGATACATACATGGTTATAAGTATGTCAAAATGATTATGAATGCTTGGTATGCAACTATGGCATGATCCATACAAGTGGACCTAGTTTTTATGCATATTTTCCTTATATGGCAGCTTGACCTTGATACACTCTCACAGTAATAACTCTAGATATTTATCTAAATGACTTGATTCTTTTTTTTAAAAAATAAACTAGACACATAATGATACAACATAGTCAAATTTCAAGTCAATGTAAGACATATAGAAAATGTGGTGAATTTTTGAATTATACCCTGTTTCACTGTCATCTCAGTCTATGATGGTCTTACATTCTTGGGTATATCTAAAGTTGTACAAATCCAATAGCAAATATGATTTTCCAAAAGTTTAAAAACACATACTGAAACATTTTCTTTTTTTAATCATTGTCTAATTCAGTCTATAAAGTCATCAAAACAAATGACCAATCTCAGGGTGAGCAGGTTTTCAACATGTTGATAATCAGTCATAATGAAGGGGCAATATCTCAACAACCGTGTTAAATTTAGTAAAAATATTTCATAGGAACACAGATAAGACATAAATATACAACTTTAATTTTAAACACATTAATAATTTCTAAATCTATGCCCGTCAAATTCTTAGAAAACAAAATTAAAAGACATATGAGGTTTCATCGGGTTCAGGGTCAGTCACAATCAATGAGCCATATCTCTTTCCACATAAAAAATCAAGCAAAATTATTGTATACATATTTAGAGGGAATATAATCCCATAAATTTTATGTTTCGTACTTTGTCTAAATAAGAACATAAGGTCTCAAAATATATGAAAATAGAAAGATTGAGGAGATTTTGATTAGTTGTGAACCAGCCCTACTGAATGAGCCATATCTCCACACACACACCAAATTAAACAAAATTGTTTTACATGCATTTATATGGGGCATAATTCTCCAAAGATCATATTTTATACTTTCCATAATTCCTCTTCCAAGGTTATGAATTCATGGGTCTTACAAGTTGCTCTAACAACAAAACTAACACAATCAGCTCTATTTCTTTTGAATTTCAACTTCCATACATGAGCTCTATCTCAAATTACTCCATAATTTTTAGTAACCATGCATGATTAACATTTCATGAGGGAGTGATTTCATGTGGGAAGAAGATAAATTAACTTACATAATTTCCCAGAACTATAAAAGCTTAGGATTCCTTCCTAGGCAACTCATTCTTCTCCCTCTTGTTCTTCTTCTTCTACTTCTTCTTCTTCTTCTTCTTTTTCTTCTTCTTCTTCTTCTTCATCGACTACTTCTTCTTCTTCCTTTCTTTCTTTCTTCCTTAAATCTCTATTTCTTCTACTGCCTCTCATATTTATCCTTTTTATTTTGTTCCTAAAAGATGAAAAATTCAATTTGTAAGCCTACTATAATAAAACAAAATCATGGTGTCTCATTTCCATTGGTTCGAAGTTCACTTTTCCTCTTTTAGTCCCTCTTCTTCACTCCTTCATCACTTACATTCATCTTCTAATCCCCATATGCTCCTTACACTTTTAAATAAGCTCTAAAACACCATTATTTATGATGTTATAACATGTACACAATATAAGATAATTTGTCATGCAACTATACAAACATTATATATATGTTCAAGTGTCCCAAATGCAATGGTGCAAGTGTCATCTTCATGCTTATCCAATTCATATATCTAAATGATAGTTTATCCATTGCATATGTTCATATGGGATTGCAAATCATTTATGCAATGAATATGTTCATGTGATAATTTCAATGAATGAGGATAGGGATGTTACATTTCTTCCCCTCTTGTGAAGAATTTTGTTCTTGAAATTCAATACCTGCAAACTAATGTGGTTATTGTCATTTAATGTTCTCTTCGGTTTCCCATATAGCCTATTCTTGTGAATGGTTTCTCCATAACACCTTAGCCAAAGGGATTTCTAAATTTTATAACTGTTTTATTTTATAACCAATGATTTTTCACTGGTTCTTCAACGTAATTTACATCATCTATAATTGTTATTGCTGGATCTCAAGAATATGTGTAGGATCAGACCAATACTTCTTGAGTATACTCACATGGAACACATCATGAATTTAAGCCATCTCTGGTAGTAGTGCTACCTTGTAAGCCAATAGACCAATTCTTTTTAGGATCTCATATGGTCCTATGTATCAAGGACTCAATTTCCCCTTTTTGCCAAATTGAATTATTCCTTTCCATGGTCAAACTCAAATGAACAATTTGTCTCCCACCTTATATTCCATTTCTCTTATGTGTTGATCTACATAGCTCCTGCTTGTCTTGTGTTGTTTTAAGTTTGCTCTTGATTACCTTCACCTTGTTTATAGTGTCTTGCACTAGTTTCGGTGCTTCTAAAACACAAATTGCTTCATCATCCCCATAGATAGGACTTCAACATTTTCTTCCATATAGTGTTTCACATGGTGCCATTTGTATACTACTATCATAATGATTATTATAAGCAAATTCAATCAAGGCAATATATTCATCTCATGTACCCTTGAACTCTATCACATAAGCTTGAAGCATGTCTTTAAGTATTTGAATTGTCCTTTCTAATTGCCCATCTGTCTGAGGATGAAAAGTAGTACTAAAACTCAACTTTGTATCTAAAGCTTGTTGCAAACTGACCTAAAATCAAGATGTAAATTGTGGATCTCTATCTGATACAATGGACACTAGAATGCCATGTAATCTAACAATTCATCCACATACTTCTTGGCTAAGTGCTTAAGTGAACTACCCCATTGAATAGGCAAAAAATGAGCTGACTTAGTTACTCTATCAATGATCATCCATATAGCATCAAAGTTCTCATTAACCTATATACAAAATCCATGGTTATTCTTTCTCATTTCCATAATAGAATAGTCAATGGTTTCAATTTTCCAGCTGGTACTTGATGTTTCACTTGTCCTACTGACAAGTCAAACATGTTGAAACATAGGCTGCTACATTTTTCTTCATTTTAGGCCACCAAAAATGAGACACAGAGTATTTTACGTTTTTATCATTCCTGAATGCATGGCATATGGAGCATTATGTGCTTCTTCTAGGATTTCTCTTTGCAAGTTATCAACATTAGGCATGCAAATATGAGAACCCAGCAATATGACATCATTTTGAAAATCAAAATCACCACATCTCCCTTATTTTACCATTTCAATCATTCTATATAACTTTGGATCCTTGTCTTGTGCTTTTTTTGTTCGATCATGTAACATTGTTCTCACTTGTAAAGTAGTAGTCAATACCTCATTCTTTTGTATGTTTAGTACCATATTCTTAGCTCGTAATTGAACTAAATAATATAATAGAAATACCTATAAATGAGCTATACCACTTCTTGATTTCTTGCTCAAAGCATCAGCAACCACATTTTCCTTCCTTAGGTGATACTCAATGGTGCAATCATAATCTTTTAGTAGTTCTAACCATCGCCTCTGTCTTATGTTTAATTCTTTTTGGCTCATTAAATACTTTAAACTCTTGTGATTTATAAATATTTGAAAAGTTTCTCCATACAAGTAATGTCTCCATATTTTCAAAGTAAACGCAACAGCAGCAAGTTCTAGGTCATGTACTAGGTAAGATAATTCATAAGGCTTCAATTATCTAGATGCATATGCTATTACCTTAATATACTACATTAAAACACATCCCAAACCTTTATGAGAGGCATCACTATAAAAAACAAATCCTCCATCATCGATAAGAATGGCTAACACTAGAGCATATATCAATTTATCTTTTAATTCATCAAAACTCTCCTGACATGCTTTAGACCACTAAAATGTTGCACTTTCCCGAAGGAAATTAGTCAAAGGAACAAATATAAGTGAAAATCCCTCAACAACTCGACAATAATACCCAGCTAGTATTAAGAAACTTTAGACTTCTGCAACATTGTTTGGGGTTTCCCATTTTATTATTCCATCAATTTTGTTTGGATCAATCTCTATGCCCTTTTCATAAATTATATGTCCTAAAAATGCCACATGGTCAATCTAGAACTCACACTTGCTTAATTTAGCAAATAGTTATTTTTCTCTCAAAATTTCCAGCACAATCCTTAAATGTTGTTCATGCTCCTCCTTGCTACTTGAATATGCTGAGATGTCATCAATGAACACAATTGCAAATTTGTCTAAGTAAGGTTGGAATACTTGTTCATAAGAGCCACAAATGCAGCTGGTGTATTACACAAACCAAATGGCATCACCAAAAATTCATAATGATCATACCTGGTTCTAAAAGCTATCTTCAGTACATATAGATTTGAAATTTTAAGCTAATAATATTACAAACACCTGTGCTCCTTGTATATGGTCAAACAGATGATTTATCCTTGGTAAAGGATATTTGCTCTTCACAGTAACCCTATTTAATTACCTATAGTCAATACACAGCCTCATTGTCCTATCTTTCCTTTTTAACAAATAATACTGGAGCACCTCAAGGTGACACACTAGATCTGATGAATCCCTTTTCAAGTAGTTCCTATAATTGGGTCTTTAATTCTTTCAACTCATCTGGAGCCATCCTATAAGGTGGAATGGATATTGGTGCAGTTCTTAGGACTAACTCAATTGTGAATTATATCTCCCTATCTGGTGGCAAACTAGGTAAGTCAGCTGCAAACACATCTGAAAAATCATTTACCATGAAAATGTTATAAAGTAATTCATTTATTAACCTTGTGTCTACCACATGTGCCAAATAAGCCTCACAACCATTTCTAATCATGCAAAAAGCCTTGTTAGCAGAAACTAGACACGCATGTATAATTTGCCTTACCCCTTGAAACACAACCCTAGTATGATTTGGAGATTTCAGAACAACTTCCTTAGTAAAACAATTCATTATTATATGATATAGGACATCCAATCCATACCCAATATCAAATCAAATTCATGGAATGGTAATAGAACTAGATCAACATTCAACTCAACGTTATCAATGTGAATCACACAATCATGACATAGATTTGTCATAATGAAGGGACAATATCTCAACAACTGTGTTACATTTGTCAAAAATATTTTACAGGCATATAGATAAGGCATAAATATACAACTTTTAAGTTCAACACATCACCAAATTTTGAATCTATGGCCATCAAATTCTTGGAAAATAGAATTTAAAGAAAGATGAGGTTTCATCGGGTTCAGGGTTAGTCACAAACAATGAGCCATATCTCTTTCCACACAACAAATCAAGAAAAACTTCTTTATAGTTATTTAGAGGGGATATAAATCTACAAATTTTATGTTTTGCACTTTGCCTAAATATATGAAAATAGAATGACTAAGGTGATTTCGGTTGGTTAAGAACCATCCCTAATGAAGGAGTCATATCTCCTCACACATACTAAATTAAGCAAAAATGTTTTACATGTATTTAGATGGGGCATAAAGCTCCAACTTTCATATTTTTACACTTTCCCTAATTCCTCTTCTAGGGTTATGAAATCATGGTTGCAACAAGCTGCTCTAACAACAAAACCAGCAGATTCAACTCTTGTTTCTCTCGAATTTCAACTTTCATATATGATCTCTACCTTAAATATTCAATGATTCTTAATAACCATGCATGATTAACATGTTATGAGGGAGTAATTTCATGTGGGAAGAAGATAAATTAACTTACCTATTTTCCCAGAACTAGAAAAGCTTAGGAATAGCTCACTCTTCTCCCTTTCTTTCTTTCTACTTCTTATTTTTCTTCTTCTTCCTTTATTCTTTCTTCCTTAGCTTTCTCTTTCTTCTGCTGCCCCTCACGTTTATTGTAATAACCATGTTCATTTACAAATCATGGCATCCATGTCCGAAAATTCATATGCATAAAGGTGTTATTCATCAAACATACACAATCCAACTTGTATTTAATGTACATATATGTTAACTAAGGTTTAAGGCTAGTGACTCTAAATTGGTTCCTATCTAAATGTATGTACATGACATAAAGAGAGAGAGAGGTGGAATTCAGCCGATGACCTATGGTCCATGAGTCTCTAAGCAAAATTTTATGCACTAAGGTATCCAAACCCTACGCTTCAGTATTTGAAAAAAAAAACATACTTACGATTTGGTGAGCCATGACTCAATGAATAAAAATAATAATCAGATTCTTATAGCACAACCAACAATTAAATATCATCAGGATACATTACAAATATAACAATTGACTATGCAAGTGCAAGTGCAACAAATTGATTTTTATCGCGACCTTACAAGGCAAATACTGCTCCCAAAAATTCATGTGATTCGAGTGACATTTGATTTTGCTAGCCAGCATATAATAAGTGAATTATTTGATCAATTAACATGTGCCAATGGGACATATTAGTCCATCTTCCACGTGATTTCTAATTGTTTGACCAGCCGATCACAATGTCCTGTTAATTCCATATGCAAGTGTTCATAACAAGCATTGAAATAACACCCAAGTATGAGTAAAGTCTGTTGGACCTCTCAACCAGTATTTTTCTCAAAGCACAATAGGCATTAGATGACTCAATCACTTGAGTTGTGCAAGCCTCCTCACAATGGGCATTGTAATTTTGTAATGGGCATGGATATGGACATCTCAACACGTGTTGCATTTTCACAACAAGCGTTGGACCAAGTGACTTGATTCAAACAAAATTCTTAAGATCACAACATGAGCATTGGATTTTACCAACAATCGTTGGACAAGTTCCCATGCAGAGCTAAGATCTCTGGACCCTTCAATGAGACACTTTATAAAATACAACATGCATTGAGATCATTTTCAATAGGCATTAGAAGTTCAACAAAGACTATTGAAGTGATATCAAAAATCTTAAAAAATAGAGCATCAAGTTCACATCTTCCTGAAAACTTATAATGGGTAATGTTTATATCTCAATAGGAGTTGAAGTTGAATTCCAACAGGCATTGAGGATTGCCAACAGTGGTTTAAGAGTTGTTTAATAAATAATTGAGAAAGTCAAAAGAGGAGCATCTAAGCAAATCTCTTTTTAATAGTTAGTTCCAACGAGTGTTTCATAGTACCAATGACCATTGAAATTGTATTTTTTGAAAATCACTCATATGATGATCACACAACAATATAGAGAATGTCTAAGAGGTATTAAGTGTTTACTTTAGTGACATGAAGTGATAGTCTTCTTTCTAATGGTTAGTTTTGTGTCTTTGCCTATAAAAAGATCCTCTCACAATAGAAAAAAAAAAAAAAAGAGAAAATGTTCAAAAAGTGAGTATTTTTATAGGAAAGCTATCTTTAGATAAAAAAGGATGAAATAAGAGTAATCTAGCTTATAAGATAAGATCTTTGCCAAAGATTAAAAGAGTTGTCTTCAAAAACAAAATTTGAAGATTAAGCTTTCAGAATTCTCTCAAAACTACCAACCAAATCAAACATACCTTATTAGTGTATTATGAATTATTACTTGAGTGAGAGAGCTTTTCTAGAACTTTCTAAATTGTAATCTCACTTGAGAAAAATCTTTGGTTAGGAAATCTTAGGAGATCCAAAACCATACTTTGTGAAAGGTTTAAGGTAGCACCTATAAACTACTTTGGAAAAATGGTCTTAGTAGCTCCTATAAGCTATTTAGATAGTGAAATGCTCTAGTGGGAATACTAGAGGAGAGGGTATAAACAAATTGTATTGTACCTCTATAAATTGGTTATCTTGATTCTTCATTATTTTGGCACTTGCTCTTATTTGTTTTTATTTGCCATTGCCCTATTCGACCCCTCTTCTAAGGCATCAAGGGATAATGTCTACATCTTATATTTACATTTATGTGAATGATTTCTCTATATCATTAAGTGACCTAATTTTTTCTTGTTCTTCTTTTATTTCCTTAATCATTACTCATTCCTTCATCAAGAAACCTAACAATGCCCTTCAGAGATCTTCACTCATTACCTTTTCATGGTATGCACAAAACACAAACCAACTCTAGCAGTCTAAGTAGAGACGTGCAGAAGTTTTGATACACCTATAAAGTTATTGTCCAATCCTTATCCCTAGAGGAAGTTCATATCCTTTATGATGCTCGCCACCTTTTGATCCATCCAATTATTTATAACCCCAATCAAAAACCTCTAAGATGAGGTAAGGAATGTTTATGGTTAATGTGAACACTACCTCTCCCACCTCAGCATAGATGGTAACTATCTCTCTTCTATACGAGAACTTCACTTTTTGATATAGTATGGATGGTACTCCTCCTAAAGGAAAGTTCCACGATCTTCCTAATAATAATAAGAATGTTATTAGTATATCAAACATAACAAACTCTAATGTATTAATAATTTATATGATGCTAAAATATGTGATTAAAATATTAATAATCATATCATGGCTTTCAAGGTAAGACACCTATCCTCTCGACTGCCCACTGATTAATAAAAGGATGGAGTTGCAAGTAAGATTCTACTTATTCAAGTGCAACCTCAAGATCTAACTAATGCTCACATGGCGACTCCACTGAGGACCTGAAATTGACTTTGTATTTAATCTTTAGTTCACTTTTTGCCATATTGACTTTGTAATTAATTATTATAATTGCATTCATGTACCCTCCACACATCACCACATGTACTAGGTCTGCCCTTAGATAAACCAAATGATTCCACAAACTTGAGACTTACACTCTATTTAGACTTAGGAGATAGTGAGAAGGGTCCATCACTCATGAGCTAAGTACATTCTAGTATATCAAATGGGAGTTACAACAACCGTCCCCTAAGCTTATGGGAACCAATAACTATGATGACCAACTCAAACATCTAGGCACATACAACTGCCAATAGTACCTTGGAATGGGATACCCCTTTGTTTATATTTCTTTTTCAAAAGAAGGGTTGGAGTCCCTAAAAAATATAGCTAGGATTTCCTTTATGTAGGTACCAATGTTATCCTACACCCCTTTTGGTGTAATTATTCCCTCATATAAATATTTGTGTATCTTTTACCTCACTATGTAAAGATCTCTTATGTACATCGCTCTCTCCTTGTTAAAGGGATTCCTTATTTCTTTGTACATACTCCTTTTTTAGTAATGTAAAGAATTTTTTCTCATTATGATCTTGTATTCCCTTGTGTATGTGTTTTTTTTGAAACTTTGACCCTCCTTAGTCCACAGTGACCACACACATTCTCTACCCTTCATTGGTGTAAGAATGAGACTACACCTAAGAAAGAGCCTATAGACCTCATGTATGGAAGGAATAAGTTTGGAAGGATCTTTACTAACAACACATGCATATCATGCATACAAGCATTTGTTACTTATACATGTATCATACTAATAACCTTCATCTTATAGCCACCATAGGTCCTTTCAAAACCTATAGAAGGGACAGGGCAACTGATTTATTAGAAAAAGTAAGATGAAAAGCTTGATTCAAAGAGTTGAGCCACTTATGGAACCTACTGTAACTTTAGAAATTTTAGAGAAGATGAAGGCAAACTTTAGTCGCAAGATGGAAGAAAGGATTGCCAAGAAAGTGAATATACATGTTAATAAGATTATGAAGAAAGAAGATGCATCTACTAGCAAGATTGACAAGGGGAAAACACTTATGGAAGCACCCAAATCTGTAGTGATAGATGATAATTTATTCAAAATGGAAGAGAATCATGAGAGCAAGATGGCCAAGAAAGTAGGGAGTACTATTATCACATTCAACAAGCAAATGGAAAGTGAGAAAGAGAGTACTAGGTCTAATGACTTTATTAAGCAATTGGAGAAGATTCAAAAGGCCTTATGCACTAAAGGTTTATAGAAAGGAATTGATATTAAGGAACTGCTTGCTCATAAGCATGAGAAGCTTTTAGCTAATTTTTATATGCCTAAGCTTTCAAAGTTCACAAGTACATAAAATGTTAAAAAAACCACATTTATTCATATGTGTTGGTCATGAAGGCATATGAGGTGCCAATGAGCACCATGCTAGATCTTTTTGAGTCGTAATTAGAAAGGTTTGCCAAGATTTAGTACTTCAATCAGCCAAAGACTATCACAAAGGATTAGAAAGAGTTAATAAAGGCTTTTGATAAGTATTATGCTTGTAATTTAGATTTAGAGGTCATTCTATAAGATTTGGAGTCTTTAAAGCAAAATGCTAGTGAAAGCTTCAATGGCTACATAAGATGGTGGAAGAAGACTACCTTTGAGGCCACTACTAAACTAATCAAGATAGAATAAGTTTGAATGATTATAAGAGGGGTGCTGCCTAGCATAGCAGAATGAGAGGTATGTTAGTAAGGAATTTTGAGAACCTTAAAGAAGCTAATTTACAAGCTATAGAGTTAGAGAATGAGTCTAAGAGACAAAATGGGGGGAAGAAAAGGGGCCTCATCATATCTTCAAGGAGAAGGAAACAAAATGACCAATGTGAATGGGATAAGAGCTTTAAGGAAATTCATAGATTTTAGAATGTCTCTCTCTAGGGCATTTAAGAGGTTACAAAAGAAGGGAGTATTGAAACCTTTGGCATTGAGACCACCTCTTAATCCACTATCGAAGAGATATGACGGTAATGCTTATTATGTTTTTCACCAAGGAGCTAGGCATAACCCTGATGATTGTTATAGGCTAAGACATAAGATTTAGGATCCTAAATTTAGAAAGACCGAGCATAAGGGGAAATATTCTCCTAAACTATCATAATGTTCCATCACCCAACTAAGGAACATTCATGATAGACTTAGGGATCCTCGAGCAAGTTGTTACTACTACTATCAAAGAAGTATCGAAGGATGTTGCTATCATAGTTTGAACTATCAGCCCATAAGAGAGCTTAGATGAAGAAATAAAAGAGATAAAAAGGAAAATGATGATCAAGCTATAGGAGGAGAGTGATGAAGAGAAGAAGTAGGAACATGTGAATCATGTAACTTGAAGTGGGAGGTACTACCCTAAGAGAGAGGCCCCTAAAGAACCAGGGTTGAGAAGAAGGTAGACAAGCTTACTATGAAGGAGAAGGTGGGTGACAACCTTTTTGTAAAGCAGTTAAAGAAGATACCCACTTAAAATAGTATATGGGCATATGCACTTATGGGTTTCAAATGTTTACATAATTTAGACAATAATATTCATGTTGGCCAATTATTGTAACACCCTGTAATTTGTCTTCCTAGTGTGTATGTAGGAGGAAGATATGTTCATTTTTGTTTTGGTGATAGGACCTAACAGTCCTAAATAGAAGTTGGATGTATTCATGTAGTGCATGATTACTGAACTGAAAAAGTTATAGGAAATTAGGTGGAGACATATAATATTTTCACAAAATAGAATTTTTAGGTATCAACTACTTTGCTACGGACGGTTAGTGATTTTCTTGCATATGGTAGGTTGTTAGGTTGAAGCACTCAAGGTAGACTTGTTTGTCCATATTGCATGGAACATATTGATGCCTTCACGCTTCCTAATTGTGGTAATCGATTATGGTTTGATAATACCCATAAATCCTTACAGCCTAATCATCATTTCAGATGGAATAAAACTGCATTTTTAAGGAATTGAATAGTGGAAGATCTGATTCTACATATAAGTTCAACAATGGAGATACCAAAGGAAATCACTAGACTATAGTTGATGTCGATAATTGAAGATGGGTATGAACAACTTAATGCTCAAATATCAAAATAAACAAAATATTAGTGGAGGAAATGAAGTATATTATGGGATTTGCTTTATTGGAGTACCAATTTGGTAAGATATAATTTGAATGTCATGCATATTAAGAAGAAAATGTTTGAGAATGTTTTTAATACAATGATGAATATATAAGGAAAATCTAAAGATAATGTCAAATCTATAGAAGATTTGAAGCTATTTTGTCATCATCCATAATTACATAGAGATAATGCAACCTTGAAATATCTAAAGGCAAAATATACACTAGATAAGTAAAGTAAACAAGTCTTACATGAATGGCTTAAAAATATTTTATTTCTTAGTGAGTATGTAACCAATATGGCTTAGTGCATTGATATGTGCAAGCTGAAGTTGTTTGGCATGAAAAGCCATACTTGTGATGTGTTTATGAAGCAATTACTCCTTATTGCTTTCCATATGTTGTTGCCTTCACAAGTATGGAAAACACTTATGAAGTTATGTATGTTTTTTAAAGAACTCAATAGACCACAAATTAGGAAGGAAGACATGACACATTTGGAAATAGACATTCCTTTGATTTTGTATAAGTTGGAATGAATTTTTCCTCCAAGTTTCTTTGATTCAATGGAACATCTAGTTGTACACTTGTCATATGAAGCAAAGCTAATAAGGACTATGAAACATAGATAGATGTATCCTTTTGAGAAGTATATTTCATTTCATTATGTCCATTGCACATTTCATTTCAATTTCAACCAATCCTTTTTTAATCTAACCATATGTTTATATTGTAGATGTTAACCTAGGGCACTAAGAAAGGGGGTTGAATTGGTGGTTGATTAAAAATTAAAATAAAAGAAAAATGTGTTTAAGAAGTTTTGAAGGAGAGAGAGACATTAACACAAGTGTTTGTAGTGGTTCGAGTGTTAACACACCCTACGTCCACTCCTCAATTCTATATAATTAGATGTTTTACTCAACTCAACTAGTGTTTCCAAGCTCATACCAAACTTTTCACAACCTGTATTTATGGCTCACACAAGAAACCTTACACCTTGTGTTTTCTAGACTCACACAAAAACCTCTCACAAGTGTTTTACAGGCTCACGCAAAAACCTCTCATAAGAGTTTTGACTCTAGGCTTACTCATAACCTCTTTATAATGGTGTTTATTGCTCACACCAAACAATCAATCATAAACGAGAATGAAAGATTGAGTAGCAATTAGCAAGAGTTTTGTTACAAATTAATGATTTCTCTTATATTTACATCTGTTTAGTGGAGTATTTAAAGCTTATATCCACCAAAGACATTGTTCTAAAACTATCAACAAATCTCCAAGATGTGCTAGGCAGATTTAGCGAAAAATCTTGTTTGTCTAACGGCTAGTCCACATGTCAACTGTTCATTGGTTGTCAAGGAAAATATAGTTGTTGTGTTCTAACATCTATCAAAAGTCGCGGTTGCAAGCTAACTAAGTCCTGTGCATGATTGAGATCACAAATTTCTCTGTTTGGTGAGGAATCTATAACTCCTTGAGTTGTGGGAGCTACCAAATATTCATCCTTGCAATTTTTGTTCTTCAACGGATACCTAAAACACTTGGCACATTGTGGAAGTGGCTTTGGTTCCCTCGTTTGTCACTATGAAAGTCACGGTCGTGAATCCTAACGTAATACCCACCGCAAATTCCTCTGTGACTCTAACTCACTTCCTTAAGCTATGTCGCACCTGCGAATTTGTCTACGAATTTCTCTGGCCTAGCTTCGTCCATCCTTGTGACTGATTCATGGTCGCGATTTATAATATACACACCATGAATTTGGATGAACTTTATAATGTTGGGGGTTTTGAATTCCATCCATCTTCCATTGAAAAAACTAACTTATAGTCTACAAAACAACACTAAATGAAAACATTAGTATTGATCAATCTCTATTGCCAAGATCAAAAGAGATTCATGACATAGGTTAAACCAACCTAGTCCAACAATCTTTGCCTTTTTTATTTTGACAATTCAGATTGATCTTAAGGGATAATAGATGCATGAGTTGTGAAATTGGGATAATGAATCATTTAATGAATACATAATAAAATTTATAGTTAATGATCAAAGTAAAATTTTAAGTATGAGTGACAAATAATGTTGAGTGACAAATAATGCTCCCCCTCAACTTATGCTTTTCTCTTCCAAATGATTTTCTCCATACAATTCTCTCCCTCTTTGGCAAGATCAAAATGAAGGTAAATGGAGAAGAGCAAATAAAATGCATAAAGATGAGCTAAAGTAAATATAAGGAGCAAATATTAATGCATAGAATCATAAGAATGATAATAAACATAAGAGTTGCAATCATCATAAAAAATAAATTCAATCACATAACAGATGAGACAAAGGATTGCAAAACAAACATTTTTATTTATATATAAGCTATAGGATCAACAACTTTACAGCAAAAACAAAGAAAAAAATATAAAGAAATCATAGTTAAGAAGAATAAAAAATCATCATCATCTCTAGAATCATCTTAGTATTCATTTTCACCTCCTCCTTCAGCTTTGTCTCCATCTTTAACCTCATGGTTGTCGTCCTCCTCTAGTGTATCCTCATAATCCTAAAATCAGAAAGATGGTAGGGAGGAGTACCCATCTTTTCTTTTATATACCAGATCACCGTAGAGGTGAGAAAAAAGGAGAAATCTCCTTTTTAACATCCCTACCACCTTATCCAACTTTTGGTTGATAATGGCAAGAGAAAGTTTAGACTTAGATTTTGGTTAAGGACATGGGACTAGTATTACTCCTTCTTCAGTGACAAGTCTTTTTCTTTTGGAGGCTTGAGATGTTTCCATCTTTTTGGCCCCAAGAGTACCCAAGGTATAGGCATAGGAGTCTAGGAGAATGGCGTTAGCATTGATAAGATAGGTGAAGTCCATAAAGTTTTGGGAAGGAAGGATTTTCTTAGTGAGGAATTTTTCATTTTCCTCATTAAGAGCACTAAGAAATCTGTAGATGGTAGTTACATGGGAAGGAAGGAGAAATTACCTCTTAGGTTTAATGCTCATATGGATCAATTGATCTATGAGGTAGCGACTGGATTGGATAGGTTTGTTTTTCACAAGAAAAAAATAAAGGTAGGTCTACCTCTAGCATTAATAGAAAAGGTGATAATACGATGAAGTAACCAAAAAGGAAGGGTTTGATGTATTTGGCTAAAGAACTTTTGGGGTCATGCTTGGTCTCAATGGAAATTTCATACCAAAATTCAAAGTAAATAACATCAAGTGCAGAGATAATGAATGGAATGTTATCTCTGACTTGGAGATGAAAGAGGTTGGATAATTATTCAAAAATGATAAAATAAGGATCCCCAAAAGCTTGAAAAACTAACCCATATTGTTCGGCACAGGATTTGGCTTTGCGACTAAGAGTGACCGTACACAGGAATTCTCTCACTATCTCTTCATATCCAGGTTCATCCTGAAAGATGAATTCATTCCATCTTAAGTTTGAGAGAAATGTGTGAATCTCATTATTGATCCTAAGAGATTCTAAAAGAAAGGTAGAGGGAATTTTGTTAGGAAGGATGATTTTGGAGGCATTGGCTTTATAGTGATCCTTCTCCTCTTTTGTAATCCCTTTCATTTGATGAATGGCTAGTGGTGCAAAAGGTTAGGCTACTACCTTTCCCTTCTCTGCTCTTGAATTTTCCTTAGGAGTCATTGGGAAGAGTAGAAGGATTTAGAAAGGATTGAGAGTAGGAGAGAAGATAGATGATTCAGTGTAGGATGCAGTGATGAAAATCATTATTTAGGGGTTTATATAGCCATAAAAAAGGTGTATACACAGCTAGAAATGGCTAGAATGTGATTAATGAAGAATTGGAAATGGTTGACAGTTAAATCAAATTAATGTATGACAGTTACTAGAAATCATGATTGTTAATTAAAAGTCGCAATCACTATTTCTGAAAAATGTGAGTAACAAACAAAAAATCTTTGGGAGTCGGTGCGTACAATGGTCAAAATATTGAATTTTTGATAGAATTCGTAATGGAGAGCAAATGTCATGATCGCGAATTTATGGTTGTTATCCATGTAAGATGAACCTATAATTCACGATTGAGAATCAAGGATAGCGACTGTGAATTACAATGCAAGAAGGATAATAATGAAAAAACAAAATTTGATGTTTCAAGCTATGATCCACTTAATATATTAATGCAAATTTATGAAAGTTGACATAAAGGAGCACAATTGCACTTATAATTGAGACATCCAATGAAAAATATCACATACAACTAAACATATAGCAATCAAACAATGATCAAGTGTTTCACTTTAGAGAGCTTTCATCAAGCATTCACAATTCTCTCTTAATGAAGTTTAATCTTTCTTCATTTAGAGGTTTAGTGAAAATATTCATAAGTTGATGAGTTGTATCTATAAATTCGAACACAATATCACCATTTTGGACATGATCTCTAAGAAAATGGTGCCTAATATCTATTTGTTTGCTCCTAGAGTTTTGGATGGGATTCTTAGAGAAATTAATCACACTAGTGTTGTCACATTTGATAGGAATGTGATCAATAACTTTGTCATAATCCTTTAATTGTTGTTTCATCTAAAGCACTTGGATGTAACAACCTGCTGCAACATACTCGGGTTCAGTGGTGGATAAGGCAACAGAAATTTGCTTTTTGCTAAACCAAGACACTAAGCATTCTTTTATAAATTAATAAGTTCCATAAGTACTCTTTCTATCTAATAGACTATCAGTGTAATCCACATTCGATTAACCTACGAGACTAAAAGATGAATGTCTAAGATACCATAGATCTAACTGTAATATGCCATGTAAATATTTAAAAATCCTTTTGATAGCATTTAAATGTGATTCTTTGGGATGGGATTGAATTCTAGCACACATACATACACTAAACATAATGTCAGGTCTTGAAGCAATAAGATAAAGTAAAGACCTTATCATACCTTAATATCTTTTTTCATCAACTATCTTACTTGATTCATCTTTGTCCAACTTAATGGGACAATACATGGGTGTTTTTGCCACATTATATCCATCCATGTCAAATTTCTTAAGTATGTCCTTTATGTATTTGGCTTGGTTGATGAAGATCCCATATTTGGTTTGCTTGATTTGTAGACCAAGGAAAAACTTGAGCTCTCCCATCATGCTCATCTTGAATTCCCTAGTCATACACTTGGCAAAATCCTCACAAAGAGATTCATTAGTAGCACAAAAAATGATATCATCAACATAGATTTGAATAATTAATGTGTCATGCTTGTGTTTTTTAGCAAAAGTGTGGCATCAACCTTTCGTTTTTCAAAATCATTTTTTAAGAGAAATGAACTAAGCCTTTCATACCAAGCTCTTTGAGCTTGTTTTAAACCATGTAAGGCTTTGTTCAACTTAAAAACATGCTTTGGAAAATAATGTAAGGCTTTGTTCAACTTAAAAACATGGTTTGGAGAACAATGTGACTCAAAACTAGGAGGTTGTTCAACATAGACTTCCTTTTCAATGATACCATTCAAACATGCACTTTTCACATCCATTTGATAAAGTTTAAAATTCATATGACATGCAAAGGCTAAAAGAATCCTAATGGCCTCTAATCTTGCTGTGGGGGCAAAAGTTTCATCATAGTCTATGCCTTCCTCTTGGTTGTATCCTTTAGCGACCAATCTAGCTTTGTTTTTAGTGATGAAACTTTGCTCATCTAACTTGTTCCTAAACACCACTTACAACTATAATTGGGTGTTCTTTAGGCTTAGAGACAAGTTTCAATACGTTATTTCTCTCAAATTGCTTGGGTTCCTCTTGTATAATAAGTACCTAACTCTCATCATCAAGAGCCTCATCAATTGATTTTGGCTTAAGTAAAGAAATAAAAGCAAGATTATTATCTAAAGGATTAAGTTGAGATCTAGTACTTACACCCTTAGATGTATCACCAATGATCAAGTCCTTGGGGTGATACTTGGAAAAACTCAAATCCTTGGGTAGATCTTAGCTTGGTTCTACTTGCTGATGATGTTGGTCTTCATCTACTTTTGATGAATCACCTTCTTCTTTATCTTATTTTCTTGTAGAATTTTCCAATTCCAACTTCTTAAAGTCACCTATAAGATCATCAACAAAAATACATTTCCCAAGATCAAGTTTACTAGATTCATCAGAAACAACATTCATAGGTTCTTCAACTACCATTGAACTTTTGTTAAAGACTCTATATGCTTTGCTTGAGGTGGAATATCCCAAGAAGATACCTTCATTGGTTTTTGAATCAAATTTCCCAAGATTATCCTCAGTGTTCAAAATATAGTACTTATATCCAAATACTCTTAGGTATGATATCTTGGGTTTTCTACTATTTCATAGCTCATAAGATGTTTTATTGATAATGGGTCTTTTAAAAACTCTATTTGCAATATAACATGCATTGTTAATGGCTTCAGCCCAAAAGTAATTTGGTAGAGAATACTCATTGAGCATTGTCCTAGCCATTTCCACCAATGTTCTATTTTTCCTCTCTACAATACCATTTTGTTGTGGTGTTCTAGGAGCTGAAAAATTATGAAAAACTCCATTCTCCAATCAATAATTTTCAAAAGACTCATTTTGAAATTCCTTTCCATGGTCACTTTTAATAGAAGATATGAAGTAACCTTTTTCATTTTGAACCTTTTCTGCAAAACTTTTAAAATCATCAAAGGAATCATTCTTATGAGCTAGAAAAGATACCTAAGTAAACCTAGAGTAGTCACCTACAAAGACTAGTGCATAACACTTTCCACCTAAGCAAGCACTTCTAGTGGATCTTATCAAGTCCATATGAATAAGTTAAAGGGGTATAATTGAACTTACAACATTTTTGGCTTTCTGAGAGGCATGGTGTTGCTTCCCCATTTGGCATGGATCATATGTTTTTTCTTCAAATAAGTTTAGCTTGGGAAGACCTTCCACTAACTTTCCTTTAGATAGGCTTTGAGGAAGATCCATGCTTGCATGTCCAGGTCTTCTATGCCATAACCAAGATTCATTGCTCATAGACATAAAAAACTTAAAAGATTGGTTAGCCAAATTGTCTAAGTCAATTGAGTAGGTATTGTCTTTCCTTTCACCTTTGAAAATAACCTCATCATTCACTAAAGTGGTGACTCGGCATTCCTTAGGATCAAAGGTGACCTTGTTACCTTTGTCACACAATTGACTTATACTTAATAAATTATGTTGTAAGCCATTAACTAAAAGAAAATTATCAATTAAAGAGCAACCATTCTTACCAATGGTTCCAGTGCCAATTACCTTACCCTTGTCATTGTTACCAAATGTGACATCTCTACCTTCTTTTTCTTTTAATGCCATGAATAGCTTCCTATTTCTAGTCATATGATTGGAACATCCACTATCCACATGCTAATTACTTGATTTGGTGGCAACCACACTCCCCTACACAACAAAAGTGAGTTACCTTTTCTTAGGTACCCAAGCATACTTAGGTCGTTGGGGGTTAGAAGAAGAAGGGTCCTCTAGTTTGAGGTGAGCCTTTCTAATATAGCAATGAATATTGATGTGTCCAAATCTCATGCAATAATGGCATTAGAGTTTAGACTTAGGAGTCTTGCTCCTATGCACAAATTTAGTATAAGTAGGAGGCCTTCTCATACCTTGGTCATGTGAATGCATGCATGTACATATATGATGAGTAGGTGTAGAGAATTTCTTATGAGAATGACCATGCTTTTTGTTGTGCATATAAGCATGGTTAACTCTTTGAGTCTTGGCTCTAAAGTTTGGAAGAGCCTTCCTTTTGCCTTTAGGCTTAGAAGGCTTAGTGCAAGGAGCACTTTTCTTCCCAATTACCTCTACCCTTAAGGATTAAGGTTCTGAAGGCCTAACAAATATAATTTGAGAAGATGAGGAGGCTCCATTGAAGCCTATACCATGTCTAATTAGTGAAGGTATTTGTGACACAATCAATGTGTCCAAGGCTTCTTTTCCTTTATGAAACTTAGAGATTGAGCTTCTAAGCTCAATGACTTCTCCTTTTAGAGTGTCACTCTCCTTTTTAAGTGAAGCCATAGAAGAAGATGAAATAGAAAGTCTATCCACTGATTTTTGGGGCTTATCATTAGATGTTCTCAATTTTCTTACAATGTCATTGAGGGATTTATATTCATCCTCTAGCTTTTGACATTTTCTTTTGTAAGATTTCATTTGTGACTTATGTTTGTCACATCTCATGGTTAGAGCCTTTAGAAGCTCTTCATCAATCTCATGAAATTCAAAACCAAAATTAGAATGAGAAGTACTTACCTCATTTATAGAGTCTTCTTGTGCCATGAAGCAAATATTAGCAATTTCTCCTTCCGCCTCTTCTTCACTTGAGTTATCATCCCAAGTGGCTGAAAAACTCTTCTTCTTCTTCTCCTTATCCCATCTCTTCTTCTTTTTCAATTTGGGACACTCATACTTGATGTGGCCTTGCTTGCCACATTCATAACAAGTGACATCGTTGGATTTCTCTCTTGGACTAGGAGCTGTCTTCTTGAAGCCTTTTCTTTATTTTCTTTTTTTGATTAACTCCTTTGTCCTCCTTGAGAGCATTGCTAGCTCTTCTTCTTCCTTGTCACTTTCTTCATCACTTGAGGTAATTTCTACCTCCTTCTCTTTTATTGAAGACTTAAGAGCCAAGGTTCTTGTTTCTTTTCTGGTTTATCTCCCTCTTAGCTTCTTCATTTGTTCATCCTTTTGTAAGGCCAACTCATGAGTCAAGAGTTTGCCTATCAAGACATATGATGGCACCTTTCCAATCTCTAGATTGGACTCTTAGATGCTACACACTCTAGCACCATATTTATCTAAAGGAAGGATTTTGAAGATTTTTGTGCTACCTCATAGTTTGTGAGTGTCCTTCCAAATTTCTTCATGTTGGTGACGATAGATAGGAGCTTATTCATCATTTCAGTGATGTTTTCATTATCTTTCATCATGAATAGCTCCCATTCGGTTACAGACATCTCCAATCGGCTTGACTTTACTAAAGTTGTGCCTTCATGGTAATTCTCAAGTGTCTTCCAAATGGCATGTACTGTTTGACAATGTTGCACTCTTTCAATCTCTTCTCTAGAGAGAGAGCTTAGAAGAATGGCCATTGCCCTTATATTTTTGCCATTTGATCTCTGGTGAGCTTCAACCCATTCTTCTCTTAGGATAAGTTCTTCAATTCCATCCACTACTTTAGTGGGTGGCTTTCATTCTTTTACCACTACATCCCAGAGGTCTACCACATATGTGTCAAGATAGATTTCCATTCTATACTTTCAATGAGTATAGTCCATTCCATCAAAGTAAGGCTTGAGGTATAAGTGGATTCCCCCTTGTGGCATGATCTTTGACTCACTAATAAAGGTTTGTTTGAGTGTTTAGGCTATGATATCACTTATTGGCCCTTGGCACCAAGAAGGGGGGAGGGGGGGCTGAATTGGTGTATAAAAATTAAAACAAGATGGTAAGAAAGAAAATTAGTAGAATGGAGACATAAGATTTATAGTGGTTTGAGTATTATTGATCCAACGTCCACTCCCCAAATCTCAGCAATTAGGTGTTCCACTATCTTTCAATAGTATTTTCAAGGTCACACCAAACTTGTACACTTGTGTTTTGAAGGCTCACACAACAACCTTTACATTTGTGTTTTTAAGGCTCACACAATAACCTCTCTTAGTGTTTTTACAAGCTCACACTACAACATTTACAAATGATGTTTATGCTTACACCAAACAATGTCTAAAATAATAGAAAATATTGAGTAGCAAAATTACAAGTGTTTGGTTACAAAGTTATTAATTCTTTTTTTTTTTTACATTTATTTGGTGAGGTATTTATAGGCTCTACCCATCAAAGAGACGTTGCAATAAAACTGGTATAAAATCTTCAAGGTATGCTAGATAGATTCTACATTAATTGCTTGTTAGGCTAAAGTCGCGGTCGCTACTGCTCATTCATGGTCGCAAATTCCAAATTTTCATATAGGAGCCAAAACTTGTGGTGAAAAACTCTGTTTGTGTCTAACGGCTAGTCCACGTGTCTTCTTGTCATTGGTTCACCAGGAAAATATAGTCATTGTGTTTCTTCTGCTAACAAAAGTAGTGGTCATGAATTTCTTTATGTAGGCCGCGACTTAGGACGCGAATTCATCTATGAGAAATTGCATCTTCCACTTCTCGAATCGCGGTCACTACCAATAAGTTGTCTTCTCAATTTTTATCTTCCAACGGTCACCTGGAACATTTGTCAAGTTTTGGTTGTGGACTTGTTTCCCTCTTGAGGCTTTTTGAAAATCACGGTCGCAACTCTAACGCGACATAGACTGCGAATCAATCTGTAATTTGGACTCATTTTAGGTAGTTGTGGTTGAGAATGGCTCCGCGATTTCACCTATCTGATTTCTAGCAAGTCTTCTCATGGATCGCAGTCTCGAATCTGATATTGCGGTCGTGATTTACAAGTCAACTTGGAGTTTAAGAGCTCCATCCAACTTCACTTGAAGATCCTTCTATTTTTTGCGAAACAACACTTAAATAAACTATTAATAATGATCAATCTCCTTTGTCAAGATCAAAAGAATTCATGGGCTTAGGATTAATCCTCCTAATCCAACACATATTTATAAGTTTCATATTTTGAATCTTGGATTAAGTGGAGATTAGGAAGCATGAGAACTAAGATTTGCTTGATTCTCCTTGATTTCTTTTCATTTTTTTTAGCTCTTTCATTATCAACCCTATTTTGCAAAGTTTTTTTTTCTTTTTTCTTAATATAATAACAAAAATAAAATAAAAGTACACTAGTTAAAAATCATAAGACAGTAAAAGGTCAAATTAACATTTGAAGTCAAAGTGACGCGAATTCCAATAATAACACTTTGAAACTCAACAATTATATAAAAAAAAAATTTGTGAACTGTAAACATATATATTGAAACCTAACACCAATAATATAAAATCAAACATGTTAAATCTGATACCAAGGGTTGAAGTAATAGAAAACAAAAATAAAAGGAAAAAAAAAGAAATGAATAGAAAAAATGAATGGAATTGAAATAAACAAACAAAGAAATGAAACAAAAAAGATATAACCTGATTTAGACATAGCTCTAATACCAAAACTAATTTGAAGAGCACTTATCTCTCTTTCCAAAAGCATAAGGTGATAGTAGAGGCACAACTCTAATCCCTAAACCAGTTGATAAAGACATGAACATACCAGTCCCAACCAACTTTGTTATGCCACCTAGCTAAACTTGAACCGCACCTTCTAGACCTGGGACGTATCAACTAGATGACTTTATAAGCAGAACATCACCTTCTTGACATCTTCGGATCCCTCTACCACTTTGAGCATATTCAGCAACTCATGTTTATTGGTTGTTCATTTGATAGTTCATAACAATCTGCGAATCACACATAGGCATGGATTGTCGAACCAAGTTGATACTTAGTTCATGATCCGTAACGAACCCTAATTGGCCTGATTTTTCTATTAAGCCAATCATCTTGAGTACATGAATATTTATTGAGGACCCAACTATCAGCTTACATTAGAAGAGTTTTCTCAAGGCCTATTCCTTTCATTCCTTGATTGTGCATCAAAAAACTCTTTGAGACACATTATCATGGTAGAGGCAGACATGTTTCCATGCTGCTTTTGCAACTCATATGATATAGAGGCAAGCATGATACACCAGGCCATGTTGTCATCAATTTTATTCTTTAAATAAGCATTTGTGATTTCAGGGTCAGCATCCTTCGCAAGGAAGTGAGGACGTGGTGTGGTGAGAATAGACAACAGTTTCTCTTATTTAAGAAAAATTCTCAAATTTCTACACTAGTCTAGGAAATTATTTTCCATAAGTTTGTTGGCATCAAGTATGCCTTTTAATGATATATTGCTTGCCATGTTATCTAACAACCTCTATGATAAGACATGTTTTTCATACACACACATACATATAAACATGGTCTTTCATTTAATCAAGCTCTCACTATTTTATTAAAACTAGTAGCCCTCTCTATGAATTCAAGAATTCATCATGAACTCCTAGTGACATAGAATCCCATTTATTTTATACCAACCTTGATGGAGGCTAACAAATTAATATAAATAAATTGTATGCAACTATTGCAAATTACATCACTAATATAAAATGCAATTATATTTTGTTTTAAAGAAATTTTATTTCAATTATTATCTTATAATAAATATTAATTATATGGTTAAAGATAAATTATTTTGTAAAAGCTACTATATATATATATATATATATATATATATATATATATATATATATATATATATATATATATATATATATATATATA
>CATIWR010244658.1:0-20057 GCA_949677035.1 Omphalea diandra | reverse complement strand
TATATATATATATATATATATATATATATATATATATATATATTAAAATATTAATTAATTCAACCAAAAAATAAAACCATACTTGTAGTGTGAAAATACGAATTGAACCAAAAGTTTGTATTACTGATCAAGTGAAAATTCTATGATGTTCACAACCTAAATTCAATCTCACAATTGTAGATAGCATTGTTTTTCTCTGTGTATTTTGGATGTTGTTCTTTTTTTTTTTTTTCTTGGTTCCATTGTACGCGATCTTCAGTTTATGTTTTAACATAAAGATAACTTCTCAGTGTGAGAAATTATCTCCCTTACAATAACTGATAGTTTATTATCCAGTTGGGTTAGACTCCCGACATGGGTTGATCCAAATCCATAACCCAACATCTCCCAGCTGCACAAAGTGAAATGCACAACCAACTTGAGAAAACACATTCTCCATACTCTACAATAATTCAAACTTAGAAAATAGGTAGTGTGACCAACATATTTCGAGAGTTTAGAGCTATAAATCTATTAGGAATATATAGCTTCTCAACTAAAAGGTTTTTAGAATAGATTATAGTTTGTCGTACCCTAAACCATTTTGTCACATCTATCAAGTCTCATGATCTCATTTGTGATTATATTTTATACTTTTAATTATATTTGATTGCAAAGACAAACTATAATTGGTCGACTAGTGAATATAGATTGATGTGATACTTCAATGATTTTCCTCTTCTCACAATTCTCTTAACTTTTAACTTAACTCACTTTTCGATAAATGTCCTACTAGATCACATCATTCATGATCCTTTGGTAACACCCTAAGATAACAAACATTAAATTAAGTATTGAGTAACTAATAGGAGTCGTGAGGGTACAATATGAGAATGTTTCTTTTTTTAGGGTCTCACACAATAATAAGCTGAGATCTTTTATTTTTATCATTCTTAATGTTTATTGCACACGTGATATGAATCATATGCTACAATATTTTTCTCCTTTTTCATGGAGTGTATGTCTTTCCCAAATAAATGTTATACAAATGATAGTTTAGACACACTCAACGTCTAACTTGAGTTCACTAATCTAGTCATTAATACTTATTGGAACTCACATCTAGCAATAAAAGCAAATATAGTGAAAATATAAATTTACTTAAATTGTTATCATGACCTTTTGTTATTATTAGCATGACATTTTGAATTTTAAGTTTGAGCTTTATTATTACCTAGATGATAACCTTAAAATTTATCTTATCTGTATACATTACCAATAACGATAAAGGCGATTACCCGAGTGAGAAGATCAATCTTTTATATGCCTGACATGCTTTTTAAAAAATGTGGGAGTAGGTTGGTAAAACTTTAGTCAAAACTCTCTTTTGATCTTGACAATGTAAATTGATATGTTCTAACCTCTTTTTTAAGTGTTTTTTTTTTTTTTTGCATTTTTTAATATAGGTATGCATTTGAAGTTGCATGACAGTCTAAGTCTCAGGTTTTATGAAAGATGTCATAATTTGCAACTAAGAATTTCAAATTCGCGATCGCGACCTTACAAGAAGAATGGATGACTTTGGTCCAGATAGATTCGTGGAGGAAATTGCTGTCGTGACCTAAGCAAAAAAGCAATGGAGACCAACCAGACGAATTCATGGTAACCATCGTGTTGGGAATCGCGACTGTGACTTTTGGAGTTGCTTGGAGGGAACTAAGTCCATAACTAAAGCTTGCAAGGTGTCTAAGATAACTGTTGACATATCAAAATTCATGAGGGTGAAATAGCCTTCGAGACTGCTACTTGCTAAAGCAATTTCTCCTTATCAAATAGAAGGATTCACGATGCCAGTCTCGTCCAAGAAGAAATTAAATCGTGACTATGACTTTTGGTTGGTTGGAAGAACACAAGGATTATTTTTCTTTGAAGACCAATAATAAACATGCCACATGGACTAACGTTAGATACAAACATAGTTCTCTATCGTGATTTCGACCTTTTTAGTGCAAGATGGGAAATCGTGACCATGACTCATCAGTCACAACCGCGAATAGTGTCTGGCAGGCATTTAATGCAAGATCTGCCTAACTTGCCTTAGAGATTTAAACATAGTTTCTTAGTAACATCTCTTTAATGGTTATAGCCTATAAATACTCCACCAAACAAGCATGAATGCAAGAGAATAACAATGACTATAGCCAAACTCTTGCAATTTTGTTTCTCAACCTTTAATTCTTTATATGTGAGTCAATACTGTTGAATGTAAGCATCAAACACCATTGTTATTGGGTTTGAAAGTTAGCCTTAGTTGAAAAACTCTTGTAATAGGCTAGGTATGAGCCTTTGGAAAAACACTAGAGAGGTTTTTATGTGATCATTAACATTCGAGCCACTATAAAATCTTATGTGTTCACTTCTTCTCATATTTCTTCTATTTCCATATTCTTCACCTTCCCTCTAAAATTTTTTAAATTCTTGACTAATTCAACCCCCTTCTTAGTGCTCAAGTGCCAACAAGTGGTATTAAAATAAGGTCTCATTGAAACCCTTAATTGAGTGAGTAAAGACAAATGACACAAGAAGGAATCCACACCTATCTTAAGCCATACTTTAATGGATCCGACTATCTACATTATAAGTATATGATGGAGATATAATTGGACAACAATGTGGTGGATCTTTGGATATTATGGCAAAATAGGGGAAGCCTCCTACTAAGGTGTTTGATGGAAGTGAAGAGTTAATCCCGAGAGAGAAATGGGTGGAAGCTCATATACGATCAAATAGGATGAGCAAAAGGGAAATGAAAATTCTTCTTAATTCTTTATCAAGGAAAGAAATAGGAAGGGTACAATATTGTCTCATAGCCCATGGAATTTGGAAAGCTTTAGAGAATTTCCATGAAGGCACAACTTTGGTGAAATCCAGTAGATTAGAGATGTATGTGACTGAATAAGAGTTTTCATGATGAAAGACAACAAAAACATCATAAATATGGCTAATAGACTCCTATCCATCGTCACAAACATGAAGAAATTCAAAAGAGTACTCACCAATCATGAGGTAAACACCAAAATACTTAAATCCTTACCTTTTGAGAAGTATAGTGCCAGGGTATATAGTATTCAAGAGTGAAATCTAGAAATTGAAAAGGTGTTAATAGATGTCCTCATAGGCAAACTTCTTACTCATGGGCTAGCCTTGAAAAAGGTTGAGGAGATGAAGAAGATGAGAGGGCAAGGGAAAAGGATGACAAAATAGAGAAAAAGACTTTAGCTCTCAAATCCTCGGTCAAGGACAAAGAAGTAGATGTTCTCTTAAGTGATGATGATAGTGAAAAAGAAGAAGATGAGCTAACCATGCAATCTAGAAGGACTAAGGAGCTGATAAGAAGAAGAAAAGATAAAAGAAACTTCAAGAAGGCATCTCCTAACCTCAAAGAAGAGAAGAGTGAAGTAACATGCTATGAGTGTGGTAAGCAAGACACATCAAGTATGATTGGTCCAAGCTGAAAAAGAATAAGAAAGGGGACAAAGAAAAGAAGAAAAGATTCAAAGCTACTTGGGATGACAACTTTAGTGAGGAAGATGAAGATGACGAAGTAGCAAATCTATGTTTTATGGCATAAGAACACTCTTCTAATGAGGTAAGTACTATACCCCACCCTAGTGAAAATTATGATGCATTTGATGGTGTAGATGATGAGCTCTTAGAAGCTCTTACTTTGAGATGTGACAAATATAAGTCATAAATGAAAACTTTTAAAAAAAAATGCTTAAAACTGAAAAATGAGTTTAACTCATTAAATGAGCTTATAAGTGAGTTCAGGACTTCAAATGAAGAACTCAAAAAATTTGTTGAAAGTTTTACTAAATCTTCTTCTTTTGTAAAATCCTTGAGAAAGGAAATTGATACCTTAAAAGAAGAGGTAATTGAGCTTGAAAATTCTATTTCTAAGTTTCACAAAGGGAAGAAAGCTTTAGATACATAATTGTATCTCAAAGACCTCCCTTAGTAGTCTAGGATTCAATGGAGCCTCCTCATCATCTACAACCCTCTCACTACTTTTATTAAAGCTTCAACACCTCAAACGTCTAGTATTAAGGTAATTGGGAGGAATAGTGCTTATAACACTAAGCCACCCATGCCCAAGGGCAAGAGAAAGGCACTTCAAGGCTCAAAGCCTAAGCCTGAAAAGGCTAATTATGCGTTCATTTACACTAAGAAATATGTTCACCCTAACACACATAAAAAATTATCTTCACTTCTAATCATTCATGCACTTGCTCACATTTTCACCATCATAGTATGAGGACCCCTGCTCATACTAAAGTTTTGCATAAGAGAAAGACTTACAAGTATATACTCCACTGTCATTATTGCTTGAAGTTTGGTCATATAAACATTTTTGTTATATTAGGAAGGCTCACCTCAAATTAGAGATCGTTCAAGACATAACCACCAAAGACCTAAGTATGCATAGTACTTAAATAAAAGTGATTTATTTGTGTTGTATAGGATTGTATGGCAATCACCAATTGAAGACAATGATTGACATGTGGATAGTGGATGCTCAAAGCATATGACGAGCAATAAAAAGCTATTGCTAGCCATAAAAGAGAAGGAAGGTGGCAATGTCACTTTTGGAAATAATGTTAAGGGTAAGGTAATTGACATTGGAACAATTAGTAAGAATGGTTGTTCACTTATTAATAATGTTCTTTGAGTAGATGGTTTACAACACAATTTGTCAAGTGTAAGTCAATTATGTGATAAAGGAAACAAAGTCACCTTTGAACCTAGAGAGTGTCGGGTTACCACTTTAGTGGATAAGAAGCAATCTTTAAGGGTGAAAGGAGAGATAATACCTACTTAATTAACTTGGACAATTTGGTTAACCAATCTTTCAAATCTCTTATGTCTCTTAGCAATGAAGCTTAGATTTGGTATAAAAAACTTGGTCATACTAATATGGAGCTTCTACAAAGCCTATATAAAGGAGAGCTAGTGGAAGGTTTTCCTAAGCTGAAATTCTCAAAGGACAAGACTTGTAGACCTTGCCAAATGGGAAAGTAACATCAAACTTCCTTCAAAGCGAAGAATGTTGTAAGTACATCTAGACCTTTTCAACTTATCCATATGGACTTGGTTGGACCTACTAGGAGTGCTGGTTTAGATGGGAAGTATTATGCATTTGTCCTAGTTGATGATTACTCTAGGTTTACTTGGGTATCATTTCTAACTCATAAGAATGACATTTTTTATGCTTTTAAAAATTTTGCAAAAAGAGTTCAAAATGAAAAAGGTTACTTCATTTCTTCTATAAGAAATGACCATGGAAAGGAAATGAAATTTATTGTCTATAGAATGAGATTTTTCATAATTTTTCTACTCCTAGAACACCACAACATAATGGTGTTGTAGAGAGAAAAAATAAAATATTAGTAGAGATGGAAAGAACCATGCTCAATGAGTATAGTTTGCTTAATTACTTTTAGGTTGAAGCCACCAATACTTCTTGTTATATTGCTACTTTTGTTGTCAAAACACCCATTCTCAACCAAACTTCTTGTGAGCTTTGGAATGGTAGAAAACCTAAGATTTCATACCTAAGAGTTTTTAGATGGAAATGCTACATTTTGAATACCAAGGACACCTTGGAAAATTTGACTCTAAAATAAATGAACGTATTTTTCTAGGTCATTCCACCTCTAGTAAGGCCTATAAAGTTTTCAATAAAAGTACTATAGTTGTTGAAGAGTCTATGAATATTGATTTTAATGAATCTAATAAACTTGCTCTTAGGAAAGATTCTCTTATTAATAGTCTTGCAAGTGACTTTGAGAAATTGGAGCTGGATTCAACTTTAAGAGAAATGGTGATTGACCTTGAAGAAAACAAGTCATCAAAAGAAGAAAAGGAATCCCAACCACAATAAGTAGAAATTTCAGCTCAAGATCTTCCCAAGGATTGGAGATTATCCAAACATCCCCTAAAAAATCTAATCATTAGTGAGACATCTAATGGACTAGATCTCAACTTCATACATTAAAGAATAATCTTGCATTTGTTTTTCAATTTTAGACAAAATCAATTGATAAAGCTCTTATTGATGAAAGTTAGGCAATTGATATACAAGAGGAACTCACCCAATTTGAAAGAAACAAAGTATGTGAACTAGTTCTTAAGCCTAAGGAACACCCTATTATAGGATGCAAGTGAGTGTTTAAGAGCAAGTTAGATAAGTAAAATTTCATCACTAGGAACAAAGCAAGATTAGTTGCAAAGGGTACAACAAGGAATAAGACATTGATTATGATGAAACCTATGCCCTCATAACAAAATTAGAGGCCATTAGGATTCTCTTAGAATATGTTTGTCACCTGAATTTTAAACTTTTCTAAATTGATTTTAAAAGTGCATTTTGAAATGGTCTCATTGGGAAGGAAGTTTATGTTGAATAACCTCCTGGTTTGAGTCTAATATTTTTCCAAATCATGTTTTTAAATTAACTAAAGCCTTATATGATTTGAAACAAGCTCTAAAAGCTTAGTATGAAAGGCTTAGTTCATTTCTTTTACTAAATGATTTTGAAAAAGGGAAGATTGACACAACTTTATTTGTAAAAAGACATAATTAATATGTACTTATTGTGCAAATATATGTTGATGACATTATATTTGGTGCTACTAATAAATTTCTTTGTGAAGATTTTGCTAAATGTATGACTAGGGAATTTGAGATGAACATGATGTGAGAGCTTATGTTCTTTCTTGGTCAACAAATTAAGTAAACCAAAGAGAACATCTTCATCAATCAACCCAAGTACACAAAAGATCTGCTCAAGAGATTTGGCATGAAGGGATGGAAAGCTAAAACACTAATAAGTGCTACCATCAAGCTAGATAAAGATGATTCAAGTAAGTCAATTGATGAAAAGAGGTATAAATGTATGATTGGTTCTCTCCTCTATAACACTACTTCTAGATCCAATATCATGTTTAGAGTATGCATGTGTGCTAGGTTTCAATCATGCCTTATGGAATCTCATTTGAATGCAATTAAAAGGATTCTTAAATATTTACATGACACATTGTACTTAGGTTTATGGTATCATAGAATTCATCTTTTAGTCTTTTAGGGTATTCAAATGCCGATTATGCTGGTAGTTTATTAGATAGAAAGAACCCTTCTAGAACTTACAAATTTATAGGAGAATGCTTAATTTTTTGGTCTAATAAGAAATAAGTTTTAGTTTCCTTATCCACCATCGAAGTGGAATATGTGGAAACAGGTTGTTGTTGCACCTAAATTCTTTGGATGAAACAATAACTCAAGGATTACGACAAAGATGTTAATCACATTCCCATCAAATGTGGCAGTATAAGTGCAATAAATCTATCAAAGAATCTCATCGAACACTCTAAGAGCAAACGCATTAACATTAGATATCATTTTCTTAAAGATCATGTCCAAAATGGTAATATGGTGTTAGAGTTTATTGACATCAATCATCAACTTGTGGATATTTTCACTAAACCCTTTAATGAAGAAAGGATGAACTTCATTAAGAGGGAGCTAGGGATTATTAATGGAAGCTCCTTAGGGTGAATTAGATCTCACTTCTTATTCCTTATTATGTTTGTCACTTTTAATGGTTGAATTATATGTTTGATATTTGTGGATGTTAATTATATTGGATGTGTTAGTTCTTTAAGCAATTAAGCTATTTTATGCCAATTGCTAGAACTAATCATCATTACATTGGGTGGATCACAACTAGGAAAGCCAACTCATATTCTTTCTTTGTATTTCTTTTTGCCTTGTAATTTTATTTATAGGCACTCATCATTGTTCAGTGAAACTTATAATTCGTGATCGCTATTCTTGATCACTACCACAAATTCTTTCAAAATTTAAATTCTTTAAGAATTGACTCCTTTATTTTCTGAGGAATTCTTAATCGTTGCTCACAATTTTTGTAATTAGCGGTCGCAACTTGAGGTTCATGATCGCGAATTTGAGTAACCATCAGGCATTGATTCATTTTACTGTCAACCGAAGCCAACCCCCTCATTTAACGCATTTTTATCGTTTGTTACCATTTTCCATAAGGTTTTTGCCTATTTAAACCATCAAAACACCCCTTCATTATACTTTTAACTTTTCTCTTCATCTATAACTCTTTTTCTCTCGCAAATCTTTCAAACTCCCACAACTTTCCTTAATGGCACTTAAGAAATGTTCAATACCAAAGAAAGGAAAGAGCATTGCCCAACTTTCTAGCCCTCATGCCCTTCACTTTATGAAAGAAATAACCAAAGAGGAGAAATACTGATACAAAGTCAACTCCAACAAAATAATCCAACCTAATAAAATTACCTCTACCTTTCTCCTTAAGTCCCTTAGAATCAAGGATGAAATTCATGCTTTCTTATCAAACTTGGGCTAGAATGAGTTTATCTTCTGAGATGAACTTGGATATAAAGAAATTGTCAAGGAGTTCATATGTACGGTCACCTTAAGCAGGAGAGTCGAATCCAAGTAGGTTCATATGGGTTAGTTTTTTGGGAATCCTTACTAGATTACCTTTGAACAACTCTTTAACCTTTTCAACCTTCAAGTGACAGATGATATCCTTTTCATCATCTCTTCACTTTATATTATCTATTCCAAATTTTGGTTCGAGATATCCATCGAAACAAAACATGATCCAAAAACATCTCTAGCCAAATACATTCGCACCCTACCAAATTGGCTTCTTCATCATATTATTACTTTTTCTATAAATGTTAGAGGTGATGGGAAGGAAAAGATCTCCTAAAAAGACCTAGCATTTCTATTTTGTTTAACCAAAAAAAGCCCATCTAAACCAGTCAATACCTTATGGATCAATTGATTTACATGAGTATGAAGCCTAAGAGCCAATTTCTCACAACCATTTATCGTTTTGTGGGAGCCCTTAATAAGGAAAATGAGAAATTCCTCACCAAAAACTATTTGCCATCCCATAATTTCCTTGATTTACCCTACCTCATCAATGCCAAGGCTATACATCTAGACACTAATATTTATACCTTAGGATCAATTAGGGATAAAAAGCATGAGACTACTCAAGTCTCAAAAAGGAAGAGACTTGTGATAGAGGAGGGTATCCAACCAATACCATCTCCCTAGCCCAAACCAAAGCCTAAGTCCTTTGCCATCTTTCTTTCCTTAATTAATAAGAAATTGGACAAGATAATGTGGATGATCAAGAGGAGATTTCTTCTTCTTTCCCACCTCCACAGTGACTTAGTGGACCTTTAAGAGAAGGTGGGTGCTACACCTTGCCACCTCCCAGACTTTGAGGATTAGGAATAATAATAATAATAAATAGTGTATTGATTTTTATTTAACTCACATTGGTGGCCAATGATTTTTTTTATCAACAAATTGATTGTCGCTCTTCTTAATATGTGTCTTCTTGAAAACTTCATAATTTATGGCTAGATGTTTTAGTTCTTTCTCTTGACAAATTTTTTTATTACTTTAGTCAAAACATTTCATAATTAAATAAAAAAGATAAGTAAATAAACTAACCAAATTCATGAAGTGGTCGAAAGAATGATATATAATCAATTGTATGGCAACACAGACCAATGCCAACAGTAGCAGACTCTGTGTGTATGTTCCTAGAAGCTTGGGCAAAATGCGCTTGAAATTCTGGTGTATCCCATTTGTACTTCCATAATTCCAAATATATTCAAAGATGCATTCTGGCCTATTACCACGTCTCCATTGCGATAAAGTATCTGAATACCGCCTGACAACTGTATGCTCTCCATGCAATCTTGACCATAGTCTCCAAAGCGACATCCCAAGAAAAATATTTCTAAAATATAAAAAAAAAAATATGAGCACATGAATTAAAATTGTATTAAAAAAATTGAAATTGTATCTTGAACTCCTCCCAGTAGAAATCCTTGGTGGCTACTGACACTGTCTTCCAAGTATAGCCTTGAGGGTCCAAATGCTCCTTAAAAATTAAGGAAATATGACTAGAAAATTGATTTCTTTGAATTATACTAGAAAAAATGCACAAATACATTATATATATATATATATATATATATATAATGAGATGATTATAACAACAAATCTCATACCAACGACCTATATCCTATATCAATGAGATCAAGGATTAGTTGCAAATGCAATAGAAGTATCTTAGTCAGGTGACTATGCAGATGCAATGGGTGGTGAAAGAGGTGATGGAGGCACAAAATATGCAAGTGATGTTGTAACTAGTGGACCCAAGGTGATGAGGTGGGCAGATCAGACAGTGGCACATAAGGTGATGAAGAACGAAGCCTATCATGTTGGCCTCTGACTCGTCTGGATGAACTTCTATGATATTGATGATTCCCTCGCATAATTTGAAATATATGAATATGTATGTTTAGAAATTCAATTACATTTAAGCAATAATATATTACAAAAGGAGTTTTGATAACACTACCTCTATTGTCATTATGTAAATTAACATCATCATCATCGTCATTATTATCATCACCATCATCATGTAATTTTTCACTTTTTGATGCATTATCCTCATTGTCACTCTCGTTAATGTCAACAAATGAACTTGTTGGATCAATCAAGCTCATTTGTTGATCTCGAACTTGAAGGTCAATTTCATGAATCTCTGTGTCATCATCTTGGAAAGGTTCACTATTGACAGTCAAAACTTCTACCATAGATCTAGCTTTTATTTTGCAAACAACCCACCAATCATTCTTATCCCGCTTTAAGCTAGGATATGTGGCATAATACATTTGTGTTGCTTGCGTTGCAAGGACAAATGGTTTATCCTTGTTGAATCTTTTTTTATAGTTCACATTGACAAGTTTGTATTTCTTGTGAACTATCATACTAATATTTGGCCGAGGATCAAATCACTCACAGTTGAATAAAAAAGTTTTATTGTATGGTAGTGCAGGATAAAATTTCTATTGCATGGTAGTGCAGGATACTCTAACTCCATAACTTCAATTAATTAACTGTAGTAGTCACTCTCATCAGCACTATAGTTTTTGCCCTTCTGTAAACCCCATAATGATTAGTAACCATATGCTCTAGAGTGAAATATGTAACAATTGACATAATATCCATGATATGACTTTACAGTATGTAATGGACCTTTTGCCAAATCCTTGATCAAAAAATATTGGTAACATTATTTGATCGATTATGTCCCTACAATTTATATTGATTTAGAAACTAAGTTTTAAAATGTGTTCCATATACTTGAAAATGACAAGTTTAACATACATTATATATACTCACATATTGATTAAACCAAACCATAAAATCATTCTCCATATACGCATCAACCTTATTGTCAACAATTGTTGGGTAACTTTGTCATAACCCTCACACATAAATCTTTCACATCATATGTAAAAATCGATAGACATTACAATATACAAGTGAAATTTCATATTATTGATGTTAATTAGAAATATAAATGAATTCTTACTTAATCAAAGGTGTTACTTCCTCACTGTTAAGTAGAATGTATATGTGCATAGTATGATATTCTTTGTCAGTCAGCATTCTTATTTTGAACCCCCTTAAATGGGTGACCTGCAGGTTTGAGTATACTAAGTATCCCATCATATTTTTCATAATTCCTTTTACATTCATTATTATTTTGGGGTACTTTTCGATGTTGAATATTAACATGGGGTTCAAAGTAGTGCACACAAAAAGCTGAAGCTTCTTGAACCAAATATGCATTGTATACCAAACCTTCAACTTGAGCTTTATTTTGCACATTATTTTTTAACTTTTGAAGGTACCTTTTGAATGGATACATCCATCAATATTAAACTGGACCTACAATTCTCACTTCATATGAAAGATGAATCAGGAGATATTTTATACAATCAAAGAAACTTAGGAGAAATATACATTTAAACTTACACAAAGAATATGAATCTTTTGCTCTAGCTTCCTCATATCATCTACACGTATAATAGTTGAAGTTAAATCCTTGAAGAAAAGGCTCAACTCCATTAAGGCTTGCAAACACATGTGCTAAAAGTAGTTCTCGAAATGCAATTGATATTAATTGTTATATGAACACATGACAATCATGACTTTTTAGCCTAAACAACTTAAGCTTTTGCATATCTGTACACTTGCCCATATTGGAAACATATCCATCTAAAAATCACAATTCGTTAACCCATTCACATGAAACCGTTTTTCCCCATTTATCAAGAGTGGAATAAGCTTTGGGATATTTTCCAATTATAAGATCACGATCTAATTTTGCTCTTCGACAAAACTGTTTCAAGTCTTCCTTTGATTTGGCATTATCTTTAGTTTTTCCTTCCACATTCATCAACGTATTAAACAAATTATCAAAAACATTCTTCTTAATGTGCATCAAATCCAAATTATTTCTAGTTAGGTTGGATTTCCAATATGGCAGATCTTAGAATATGTTTCATTTCCTCTGGCTAGTGACTTTTGAAATTAGTCCATTTGTTGTACAACCATCTATATCAGTGACTTTCTGCAATTCTCATTCCTCTATCTCTCTAATATCTCATTTCCTGACCAGATTGGTGGTGCAGTGGCAATCATAATTCTATTTTTAAGAAGGATGTTCTATCCTCTGAAATGAATCATCATCAGGTAAAATTTTATGTTGGTTATCAAACCACAATGTCTTACCCCCTCTCGGCAGAGTAAAAGCATTCGAGTTGTCTGTGCAATAAGGACATGACTAATTGTCCACATCATTGCAGTACGTAATTGAAAATTCTACTTCTTTGACACATCATAGGTTTGAACCCCAACTTTCCATAGCTACTTCATCTCTGCAATGAATGGTTGCATGAATACATCCAACTTCTCATTTGGACTTCTGGTTCCTAAAATAATCATAGTTAAAAATATATATTCTTCTTTCATACACATCCATTGTGGTAAATTGTATGGAATGACTATTACTTCGAAATGGTCTGGATAATAGATTAGGGATGAGATTGGAGTCTCCTTTTATATGCTTTACTTCGAAATAATACTTACTGAACCAGTCTTTCCACCTCAGCAATTGTGGATTAGGCACCAACTTCTTATTTTCAAGGATTTTTGGAAAAGACGAACAGTCCATGAGCGCAGTGAATTGATGAACAATTAAATGGAATTCAAATTTCTTTCTTCCATTTTTTACTGCTAGAATGTCCTTGAAGGTAGAGTGATAATGCTTTTTTGACTCCTTAAAGGACTCACTTGCATGTGAGCAGCTTCTTTTTCTTCGTCTTTTTCTTCAAGTAGGACAACCCTCCAATGGTTGTCACTGACATCTGTTTGGAGAAGTTTTTTCACATCAGAAGGAATCTATAATAGTGGCAACTATTGAAGCATTTGTTTCAATGTTTTGACAACATGTGTCTGACTAAAACCCCATAGTGGAGAATCTGTTTTCAACATTATATGTAAAGGTCTGGCATACTTTGCATAGTGAAGAACAAAGCTGCGTAGATAATTAGCAATACCAAAAAACTATTGAATTTGCTTACGTGATATCGTCTTATTTAGAAATTTCAGTAACTTAGACGTTATATGGGGTCCTGGTTGATACTGGTCATCTTTAAATTTCATCCCCAAAAATTCTATCTCATCTTCTGCGATCTTCATTTTAGTGGGAGACAACATGATCTCATATTGTTGAGTCAGATTCATGAATCTTTTGAGGAGGTGAATGTGAGAGTCCATATCAAGTGAAAATAATAGAATATCATCAATATTGATCAAAGCACTGTCAAGGTTAGGCTCGTAGATTTTCACCATTGCTTTTTGGAATAATAAGGGAGCTATTTTAATACCAAACAACATTATTGTCCATTGGTAGAGTCGGTTTGGAATACAGAACACTGTTTTGTACCTATCATTTAGAATGATTCCAAGTTGCCAAAAACTTGCTTTTAAATCAAACTTAGAAAATAATTTTCCCTGAGACAAATGAACAAACAGTGAGGAGATTTTAGGCAGAGAAAATTTGTCATCTATAAGAAAGTGGTTTAAAGGTTGGTAATCAATAACAAGTCGTTTCTTGCCCCATACTTGTTCTGATCTCTTGTTAGTATAAAAGGACTGGCAAGCCCATTTTGAAGTAGTAGGCTTAATAAGCTCATGGGCTAGAAGTTGGGAACGCTCCTAATAGGCTAACTCTTGCTCTTCAGGATTCATGTCAGGGTGAGTAGCCTTTATTGGGTTAACATCTTCATTGAGTTTGAATAGCAAGGATATGTAAAAGGCTGGGTTGGTCTACAAAGGTTCTGAATTTTTGGATAGGAACTCGATATGGTTTTCAGCACAACACAAGTCTTTTAAGGTTTGGATTATTTAAGATATCGCTAATGAGAGTTGGGCCAGACTGGGTTGTATAGTAAATAGGGAAGTGACTGTAGTATAAGGTTGAAAGTAACTTCGAAACTTAAGGCCCGTTGGAAGGACCCTTAACTTAGCCATCTTCCAGTAAATATCAAAGCCCATAATTAAATCTTTATCTGGCAATGATGACCCAAGAATCTTTGCATGGATCTTGCAGCTCGGAAAAAAACTTAATGGTAATGGGTTTAGTTGTAATTAGGCCCGTATGAAATACTTCTCCATTGGCAGCCCGAAAATATTTTTTATAAGGCTTCCAATATTGGGCTGCCAATATCTTTGGGTTCATTACTGAGATATGGGCTCTTGTATCTATGAATGCCACAACTTTTATAGGTTTAAAGAATGGCTAAGGGAAAATCTGAATAAAGGCCAGTGGGACTGGATGATCTTCTTTAAACTGTAATTCTTTAGTATGAGCCATAGTAAGTGGAGCTAAGGAATAATTGCTCGAATATCCTAGTTCATCATCCTTAGATGAGGATTATTGAATAGCAAAGACTATTTTATTTGAGGGCTCATCTTTAATAGAGAAAAGTGATTCCACATCTGCATCTTCTAGGTCTACAATAAAGAAAATTTGAATTTATTAAATCATTTTTGCCACCTATTGTGGCTTTTTTGGAATCTTTTTGCAAAATGGCCTTTTTTTCCACAAATATAACATCTATTGGACTTACTTTTTTCCCTGTTCTTCTTTCTCTCGAGGTATCGTCATTTTTTCTTTGAACTAGAGCTCTTGGATTTTAGCTTTAAGAAATGTCTCTTCTTTTTAGTGGGACAAACACAAATGTCTTCATCTCCTTTGCACTTGATCAGTAAATCCTTTCTTTTGCAGGATTTCTTAAGAAAATGATTCTTTTGTCTGTCAAGCATTTGAACAATCACTTTGCATTCGCTACACAGTTTTTCAAGATCTTGTATCATCAGTTGATACATTTTCCAAAATGTAAGGTCATTAATAGATTTCTCATTTTGTCTCATGATTTAAGGGATAAAAGTAGTCAAAAGATCAGATAGTGTAGTAATAAAAGCTTTTTTCAACTCTAGACTTGTCCATCCACGTAACTGATAAAACTTCTTAGCCATCTTTTGATAATGGAGATCGATGTTCTTTAACAGCGAATAACATTTCATTTGGAAATAGTCTCGTCTGATATTGTCATTTCCTTCTTGGGGCTTACCTCCAAATTCTGCATAAAGAATGCCCAAGGATTCAGATACTCCAGCACTTTGTACCAAAGTGAACTTTGAGTATTCATCCAAAGCAGTGTACCAATCCTAAAACCTACTAGTCATTCTAGTGACAAACTCTTCAAGAACTGTTCTTATGACTGCACCAGGTTTTTTCATTTGTGAATCAATCTAAGCCCTAAATTCCTGGAAATGATCTCTGTAGAGATTAGGGCTTATGTCCTCCAAGGTGAACCAAAGACCTCCTATAGTAGTGCCAAGATTATTGGGAGGTCTATCTTGAGCAATTGACGTTTCCATTTCTTCTGCTGTAATGTCATTGTGAACTGTGTGGAAAATACATTGTCATCCTTTGTTAGAGGAGTTCTTGCAAACTTTGCTTCAACAGTACCATCTTGCCTTCAATAGTAAGTTGGCTCTGTTGATTGGACCGACTGGGCGTTCTCGTGCATCTTTTCATAGCTTGTAACCTAGGTTTTTGGTAGCAAATGGAGGAGTCATTCCTCGTTATTTCTCGAGGAATATCAATACATGTTGGTGCGTTCTACATATCTGCTACTATTAGCAAAGCCTCATTCTCATATAGGAGAGAGAGGTCTATGGAATGATTTTGGATTCTATAAATCATCTGGTAGTGCAAATCAGCTGTTGTAGCAGAGGCTACTTGAGGAGCTCCAGTTATCTGAATTTGGACTTTTAAGGCACTAAAGATATATAGATCCTTTAATGCTAGGTTAAAATTGGGGTAGAAAGTTAACATTACTAATCCTGTATTAAGGGATGTTTCTACCATTCTTATCACTGCATGTTGATATTCCAAGTACCTATTGTCCAGTAAGGCTATCCTAGCAAAAATAGGTAGGCATTTCCTTGCATGGTAGCTAACAGCTATTCGAATGGCTCCAAAGTGAATATGGGTGTATCCTTGGATAACCCATTGTTGCACAAACTCAGGAGGAATTTCAAGAGTAATAAACTGTTATGTTCCCTTTGCCGAGATTGGACATTGATTGAAATTCAAAGACTGTACATACTCATTTACAGCCTTAGGGGTTTGTCTGATCAAGACTTTGATGGATCTAGTCCAGGATGCTTTATTATTTATAATATAGTTTATAATATTTATAATTTTTTAATTTTCTATATTAACGATGAAATTTTGCCTCTAATCCATCTCTAATGTAGTGTTGGAAGTTTTCCCTCACTAGTTAGCAATGAAATTTTCATCACTAATTAATGATGGAATTAAGTCATTGCTAATTAGTAACAAAAATTTTGCCGCTAGATTTAGCTATGGTATTTTCATCACTATTTTGTCAAAAAAACATTGGCACCATTTTACCTACAAATTTAGCATTGAATTTCAAATTCTTCGCTAATTGTTGTGATATTCCATCACTAATCTCTCGATAATCCATCATTAGTTAACTACAAAAAATTTTGGTCGCTAAATCCGTCACTATTCTGCCAGATTTTGTAGTGTACGTAACATGGTACCTTCTTTGACTTAACACAAACTCAAGCAAAATGACCATGTTTGTCACAATTATAACATCTAACCTTCGTTATATTCCTCTTTTTATTACGCTTTTTCTTGCCATATTGGTTTTGCTTAGGCTTCTTGCTTGGCTAAGCTTATCCTTTCCCTTTATCTGATTGGAACCCACCTTGATGCTTATGCTTTTGCTCTGAACTTTGATGCTTGCTAGAACTAGTCATGTACACATTAGCACTTGACTTAGCAACTTCAAGGTGATCCTCCTCTAGCTCAAGATGGCGCATAACATCCTCTAAGATTTTGATATTTTCATTATGGCTTAAATGCATCTTCATATGCTCCTAACATTGAGGTAAAGAATGGATGATAGCTTGGACTTATTGCTCATCTATTAAGGTATGATTGACATCTTTCATCTCACTTATCATGTGTGATATTTGCCTTAAATGTTTTTTCATATTGTAGTTGGGACATTTCTTATGTGTCAAACTTGATAGTCAACAATCTAAGTTTGGTTATGGATGTATCTTCAAACTTCACCTTCAATATAGACCACATGTCCTTCGCATTATCATATTTATGAAACTCGTGCATGATGTCATCATTTATGCTGCTCAGCAACATAATGCTAGCTAAAAAACTTTTCTTTTTTCAAGCTTTATAGGCCTTTTGTTCTCTTTTATGTTGGACCATATTGCCTTCATTAAGCTCATCCATGACAGTGTTTAAAACTTCAAGAGCCTCCTGTTCTTCTAGCACATGTATCTTCATGCTCCATATCTCATAATTATCACCATTCAGTTTCTCATCCTTACTGATCGCAATGACAATATTTTTGGAAGTAAAAGTCATTTGTAAAACGCAGAGTTCTACATAAAATATACACACAAATATTAATGTCTTGTATTATATATAATTACTTTTGTCAATAATTTATTATATTGATAAATACATCACATTAGGTTTAAAGTCAAATAGTCACAATATTTCTAATCATCATCTAAGATCCTAAATGTAAAGTAATTATTTACTTAATTAGTTAATACAAAGTTTAATTCTTAAAGTTACTAAAACTTTTAGAATGTCTCAATAAATTTTTTATATATATATTTGATTAAACAAATTAAATATATCTAATCAATTAATTATAAGCACAAATAATTGATTTAACTAAAATAAATACATTAAAAAATAATATTCATAAAATAAAATAAATATATACATTCAAAGTCAAAAAGCAAGACTGCTTAACGTCTTATAATCCATAAATAAACAATAACATACAAACATAATTAAATTAGAAATTGATTCTAATATAATTAAGTGTTTAACAGGGATTGAACAAATAAGTCAAAAAAAAAAAAAAAAAGAAAAAGCTCAACAGGAAGACCAAACAAATTTCTACATAAAATAGATGGATCGGAACTAGACTCTACCATCGAATTGGACCTCACAAAATCTCTCATAAAGCATCGGATAAGTTTCAAATAGAACCCACTGATTTTCATATCTAACCATAAAATGTTAAGAGTGTCCCTATACTATGGAAACATAGTTGACCTCAAGGTTTTATATCTTCCTTCATCAGTGAACAAACTACCTTCCTAAAAAATATTCTAAATCTTGCCATTAACATTAATAATGTGATTCACCATACGAGTAACATTGTCACTCAAGGAAATGGTCACAAGATTTTCTAAATTTTTAATTATCCGTCACACTTTATTCCTTTGTCTCTTTGCCTTAGTTACTTTGGAAATCCTTATAGTGATTGTCATAATTTCTTGTAATGAATACATAAAATAAACACACAAAACTAAACAAATCAGGCACATACTTTATAGTAACTAAAGTAAAATTAGTCAAATTTTTTATGCTATAATGACTTATTGGACCATAAAACATTTAAGAAAAAATTTTCAAAATTTTTTGAAACCTAAAAATATTTTTTATAAATTTTTAACACATATATTCATCAAATTAATTTTACATATTAAAATTATTTTAATAACCTAAAAAATCAGGATGATAAAAATATGAATTTAGAAAAAAAAATTAGGTAAAAAATGCCCCTACATGCACTCCCATGGGCCAAAAAAAATTTAGTTGCGTTTTTTCTTTGTCCCAGGAAATGACAAGTCGTTTCTAAGGGACGACATGCCTCTCCCCAGGAAATGACATGTCATTTGGAGGCAAGCCTAGCATGCGGGTCACATGTTGCATGCCTCTTCGATCGCATGCCATAGGCAGAGTGCGATGTATACGGGCCATCATGTGCGGCTATTCTGGTCTCAGGATTTAGTTTGGTGCTAGATTTTTGAAGTCCTTAAGTTCGATGGTCAAATTATTTTTACTTAAAAAAAAGTATCTATCATAGTGTTTAAACATACAACAAACCATACTGAAACTGAAAGTGTTGCAAAAACACTATTCATCAACTTCTTTCGGACGGTCTCTAAACTTTTAATTGTCATTTAATTTAGTCCAAAAAATTTCAAAACATTATTAATCAAGCTACAAGGCTCAAATTCATGCAAATCATATATTGTCGAAAAGCTTGTGAGACATATTATTAGATTATATTAACAAATCAAACTGAAAAGGGATGACATTTTTTGCAGAAATTCATCAAAATTCTCGATTATAGAAAATTCAAATTTCGATTTCTCACAAACTAAAAACCATTTTAGCCTATAATTTTACATGCAAACTGCTAGCTTTATACATGTAAAAAATCATGACTTAATTTCATATATATTGATTGTAATTGTAAATTGATCAAACTAAATGATAATACACATAATATTAAATGGGAAAAATTAGGTGTTGTCCCTAGGCACCAAGAAGGGGGGTTGAATTGGTGAATAAAAAATTTAAAACAGTGATGAAGAGAAGAAGAAAGAATAATGAGGACACAAGGATTTTATAGTGGTTC